>UCOM01001504.1:1897-42384 GCA_900474385.1 Ormyrus pomaceus
AATGGTGGAGGACAAGATCATATAATATTCAACAACAACTCTATAAGTGAAAGAAATCGAAACACACAATAATAGTGAATTAGCTCATGACTATAAAAGTAGCAGAAATAGTTAAATACAGCCAGTGTGAGTTTTACAGTCATGGGAGATTCATTGACTCTGACTTTATCAGGTACTTCGTCTACTCTGGAAGCGCAATTCTTTCCACCGATTGAACTTTTGTCAAACAAAAATTATGTGCTCGGTTTGGTAGAGCTGTTAACCTTTAATTCAATTCCCAATATAGATAATAATAATAATAACTTTTACATTGATGGAAAAATTATTACTTTACCCATTGGCAGCTACGAAATTGAAGATATTAATAAATACCTTCGCAAGAAACTTGCATCTGAAAACATTACCATCGATCTGAAGCCTAATAATAATACACTTCGCAGTGTCATAAGAAGCAGTCATCCTATTGATTTTAAGCCAAAGGATTCTATTGGACGACTTTTAGGTTTTACACAACGTGTTCTTGAATCAAATATCTCACATGATTCAGACTTACCAGTGACTATTCTCAAAGTTAACGCTCTGCGAATTGAGTGCAATATCACTTCCGGAGCCTATATAAACGGTCAAAAAGTTCACACTATACATGAATTTTTTCCTGCAGTTCCACCAGGATATAAAATCATTGAAGTGCCTTCACAAGTTATTTATCTTCCAGTGGTTGTAAAGTGCATAGATCATTTACAAATACGCATAGTTGATCAAGACGGAGACTTGGTTAATTTTCGAGGAGAAGTAATAACTATTCGATTACATATTAAACAAATATAATGGGAATCATTTACAATAGCATGAATAGTGGGAGCTATATAAACAATAAAAAATGCCATCGATCCACCAGTCGTCGACGAACAGTGAAAGCGCTAACACCTCAAAACATCAAATTCCTAAAAAGTCTCGGCTTAAGAGTCGTTCGTGGTGGAAAATAAATTGTATAATCTTTTGCTGCTTTCAACGCAATGGCAGACATTCTAAACATACAGTCTCCTGTGGCTTTTGACAATTCTATCGAACATTTTGATGTTCACTCTCATGAGCCATATTCCGTTTCTAGTTTCAATAACAGTGATGAAATTCGCATATCTATTCAACATCAAGACTTGTATCACGTGCCGTCTCAAAGTAAGCTGCGCATAGTTGGTCGATTAGTAAAGGCTGATGGTAGTGCTGCTGTTGCACATACAAAATTTGTGAATAACGCTATTTGCCATTTATTCGAAGAAATCAGATATGAATTAAATGCCATAGAAATCGACAAATGTAAAAACGTTGGATTGACCAGTCTGATGAAAGGTTTCGTATCCATAAATCCCAATCAAGCCTCAGAAATTGAAAATTCTGGATGGATAGACATGGAAGAAACGACGAAAAAAATCAACGATGATCAAGGATATTTTGACATTTCCATTCCACTTAAAATGATTCTTGGATTTGCTGAAGACTATCGTTTTATTGTAGCCAACGCGAAACATGAACTCATTCTTACTAGATCATCTCATGATTTGAATGCCGTCGTGCAAACTCGGGAAGCAAATGCAACTGTTGACGAACAATTCAAGATTGAATTGACAAAAATTCAATGGCGTATGCCTTATGCCATACCAGCGAATACTTACAAAATTCGACTACTCAGCCTGATGGGAAAGAACCGATTCTTTTCTATGAGTTTTCGCACCTGGGAGCTGTACGAGTATCCACTTCTACCAACCACTCCAAGACACGTCTGGACTGTAAAAACATCCAATCAGCTGGAGAAACCTCGATTTGTCATTCTAGGTTTTCAAACGGCTCGCAAAGCGCAGAGAGCTGTTAATGCCAGCCGTTTCGATCACTGTGACATCAGCAATGTAAAATTATTTCTCAATTCGCAGTACTATCCCTATGGCAATCTTAATCTTGACATTAGTCACAATCAATTCTCTGTCTTGTATGATATGTATACAAACTTTCAATATTCTTATTACGGTAAAAAAAATCCAGCACCTATGTTGACAAAATCTCAATTTCTCTCTTACGCACCTTTAATCATTATCGATTGCTCGAAACAAAATGAAACTTTAAAAAGTGCCCCCGTTGATGTTCGTTTAGAATTCGAAGCAAGAAATAATTTCCCCGATGGAACATCAGCTTACTGCTTGATCTTACATGATCGAGTAATTGAGTACAATCCAATAAGTGGAGATGTAAAGAAACTTGTTTAGAGTGGGGGAAAAGAAATGGTGGGGAGTCTATTATAAAGTCATGATATTTCAAAGGAAGAGCTCAGTCGTTATGGAGTACGCGGTCGACGTGCAAGGCTTCAAAAAGCCAGGTAATGACTTTGTAGTTAAAGAATTGTCGATAGTTTCTCTCGAAGGAGAACAAGAGCCGGCAGTTTTACTCTTCAAAGCGCCCTTTCCTTGGCGTAGATTGACTAACAAGTACAAACGTGAAAATCTATGGCTTGAGCTGTGCTATCACGGTTTAGATTGGCACTCTGGTGATCACGACTACGTGGAACTTGGAAACATAATTCGTGATGGTCTTCCAAATGCTTCAAAAGTTTATGTGATTGGTGATTTAAAAAAAAAGTGGCTCGAGCGTTTCAATTTTAACGTATTCGATATAACCGATGTCGGTTATTCATCTTTTAATCCTTCAAAATCAGTGACTGTGTGCAAAAATCATAACGGTGCATTCAAAACTACATGCGCCCTTCGCAATGTAAAGCTAATAAGACAGTTTTACATTGACAGCTGTCTTATGGAGTGGGAGGATATAGATTAGTTATAAATACTGGACAAATGATCATTGTTAGTCATTCACATCCTAACGCTCAAACAAGATGGGGCAGTCCTACGTTAAACTTCCCGAGGAACTGGAGAAGCAGGAAAGTAAGCCTTCCCCTGACGGGAAACAATGCAAGTTTTCATCATCTTCAAAGGAAAACTCCTTTTCCAGCTTAAATAAAGGCTATGAACCACTACACTTGCGATCTACTGAAAAACAGTATAATTTATCAATAAATATGTATTCAGAAAAGAAGAAGAAGAAAAAATGAATAAAATCATTTTCTTGTAAAGACTAACTTGATTTAATCCAAATGAAAAGTATTACGTAATAAAAAAAATGTATTGCATTATTAATATAAAAAAAAGTATGAATATAGTAACGTTAATTAAAAACTATAGGATCCTCCCTCCCAAAAAAGCCTGTGGGGATTCTAGCTCAGTACCCCCACTCTAAATCGACCCACCCCAATCAAAGCTGTGGGGATTCTAGCTCACCGAGATGCGAGAACTCCCAATCAAAGCTATGGGGATTCTAGCTCACCGAGATGCGAGAACTCCCAATCAAAGCTATGGGGATTCTAGCTCACCGAGATGCGAGGGCCCAATCAAAGCTATGGGGATTCTAGCTCGCCGCTTCCCCCACCCCAAAGTGAGCCAGAATTCCCATAGCTTACCTACTACAGAAGATTCACCCTTTTTATGCAAGTTTAACCAGATTGCCTTACAATTAAACCTATTGCTTTTAAAAATATTGCTTCATGATTCCACCAAATAGAATTTCTCACATCTGTTAATAAATTGGTAAAATAATCATTATCATTTGACGAAACGATTATAATGAAATGTGTTGCGGGAAAAGTTTTTATCTCAAAATGCTTTTCTTCAAGTATATAAACTTTTCGGAATCGCCGATATTTTTTTAAGATAGAATTTGTTTTAGTTTTAAATAATTTCGCAGGTGTCAAGAAAGCAAACAAGGAATGCACAACTTTATCCTTTATACTATCTTGAAACTTGCAGCTGTTAACGATGGTTCTTTATTGGTCCTCTTGGAAACAAGAAGTAATAATTGTTTGCTTAAACACAAAATACAAAAAATATACAATGTATGATTGAAAAAGTGTTTTTTGTGCATTCATGAAAAATTAATACATGTTTTAAATATACCCAGTAAGAGGAAAGTGATCTTAAAGTTGTCGTTTAGATATCTTTCAAAAGTTAAAAGATGTCTAGGAATTTCCGAAAGGAAGCCTTTAGGACTCCATAAGGATCCTGAATGTCCATCCAAAAGCTATCATAAAGATATCCAACAGAGCATTATAGATAAAAGCTGTAGATAGCTTAAAGTGGACTTTAAGAGAAGTGAAAAGAGCCTTTGGATAGATAAGTATTAGGAATCTTCTACTAAATAATATTTTTGTAAAAGTTGATTAAAACCAAAAAAGAAGAAACAAAATGGACAGAAAAATTATACAAAATATTAATTTATTATTTTCCTATCCATTTTGTTTCGTCTTTTTTCGTTTTAATCAACTTTTCTGAAATAAAAATAAGTAACGAAAATAATTAAATTTTAATTCAATATTTATTAAAAATAAAAATTGTATCTAAAAACTATATAATATATGATAAATTTTATAACATATGATATAATATTTTACAACATAGATTTGTACAAATTACAAATTATATGTATTGTACAAATTACAAATTATATGTCTGTACAAATTACAAGTTATATAAAATACATTAAATAAAATTAAAAAAAATTATATTTGTTGATTTTCTTCTTTTCGAGCTTTTTCTATTAAAGCTTTTTTGCGGTCACCACTTTTTTGAAGCCAAACTTGTATTCGTTTTTTAACTTCTTCTGTTGTGCAATTGTACTTTTGTGACTGGTGCTCTGGAAAAAAATATTTTGTTTAATTATAAAAATATCAAAAAGGTTTATTTTCAAATATAAAAAGGCTTACTTGTTATTACTGTTGGAAAGTAGTAATTAGATATTTTTATTTTATTAGCTTTGTTAATAACCCATGTACATTTCTCTGCCAAATCATCTGTCATGATTTGAGATAAAATATTTGAAGTTTCTTTTTGAACATTTCCACCTCCTATCTTTATAATTTTGGAATCCTGGAATATTATAAAAATTCTTAAAATATATTATAGAAATATTTAATTGCAATCTATCGTATGAAATAAACTTACAAACTGCTGTCTAATGCGTTGGTTATCAGGATTTATTAATTTTGAATCAAAGTTTAATAAATCATCTGTATTATTTATTGGCAACATTTGAAGCTCATCAAACATTTCTTCGGCAGTAATTAATCTGGGAACATTACTTTGCGGAGGTTGCCTTAGTAATATTAAAGCTTCGTCCAACTCCTGAAGTACAGATAATAAAATCATACGACAAGGAGCTGTAATAAAATTATGTAAATTAAATATTATGTAGAATAAAATTGTTTTTCGTATTTTAATAAACGAATTTTTCAAATGCGTCAATTAAAAGATAATTTGAGTAATTTTAGATTTATATTTGGACATATTTATTTTTACTTACAACAACATTTATGAAGCTCATGGGATAATTCTTCAGTTTGCAAAAGCTGTTGATTTATAATTATTGGATCATCCTGGCTGACCTTTTCTGGAATATTATGATTGTCATCAGAATTATACAGATTATCTTCAGAAGTAAAAGATGAATTAAAGGAATGACTTTCTTTATGAATTGTGCTATTTGGAGCAATAACAGTAATCATTTGATCTGACAAGGGAATACTGGCCAACTGCTGCTTAATTGAGTCATCTACAAAGTAAAATAATCATTATAATATAATACATTATACGGAAAATATCGTATTTTATAATACATTGAAAATTTTAAATTAAAAATAAAAAATTAAGATTAAAAGTGAAATGCTGTGTTAAAGTATTTTCAAGTTTGATTTTGAAATATATAAAATATATATGAAATACATGAAATATACATATAGGTTTTATGTAATAATTAATGTATGCATTAATTTGTTAGTGATAAGTAAAATATTATTAGAACTAAATGTTATTAGTAAATTAATATACCCATCTCAATTTCTGTAGAAAATATATCTTCAGTCAATAATTCAATATTATTTTGTTGGTTACTGGAAACTGCAGGTGACACCATGTCGATAGAGCAAGTGTTTATAGCTGTATCATCATTCGCTTGATTAGTTAGTGAATGAAGCTGAAGCCATTTGAATGCCATGATTTGCCTGATTACTAGTAGTTTTATCTTGAAAGCTGGTATCTTTAATAATGAACATTTTATTGACTGGATCAAACTGAATAGTGTCATGTACGCTCTTGTTGTTAAATCCATTTGGTAAAGATTTTAAAACTATTGTTAACAAAAATTAATAATTAAAAAGTAAAAAAAATAATTAAAAAAAAATTAGTTAAATTATTTTGTTGTAGAATTTAGAAGTGCATATGATTTTATAAATTTTATATTTACCTGTGTTTTGTAATTGTATTACATTGCTTGCTTGATGAACTTGCAAAGGAGTGTTGTTTCTTGCAATTTGTAAATTAACATGTCCAGAAGAATGTTGTATCGCACTCTTTGATTTGGATGATTGATTGATCTTTGCTTGTAATTGGCTTTTTTCTTTTGACGAACGATACTTTGCTACAAGATAATAAAAATAACATAATTAATCTTTTTGTTATAAATTTATAACTATTATTGAATATTATTCTTATCTAGTATCGTAGGAACATTGTGATTCTTCTGAATTTTATTTTCTTTTGGCATTTTTGATAAATGTAGGAGAACACTCGTTGACAGGAAGCTTTTGTGCTTGCTTTCACAGAAAACTTGTTAGCTGTTCTGAAACTAAAGAATAAGAATATAATTTTTGCTTTATGAATTAGAAATGTAAGGCTAAAAATAAAATATACTTTTTTAAGGAGTTTATAAATAGTTAAATATTTTAAATAGTTTTTAAATTGTAGTTTATTATTTTATAGAGAAAAAAAAATAAAGAAAAATTATGCTTTACAATGAAGTACTGAAAATATATAAAAATATCCTTTTAGAAAGAATCTGAAGCCTTTCTTACTAATTTCTTGAACGGGCCATGCATGTAGTGTATCGGATAAGATTTTAGCTTTAGTTATACCTAATAATTGTGAGTCTAGAGGATAGTTATCGATACCTGTGCAATCAGTGTATTGATAACCAAGAATGAATCTTTCATCATTTAAAAAACAAATGTGTTTAATGACAACAATAGTTCCATCATGAAGGTAACAGCAATTGTTAGGTTTCGCAATGGTCAAAACAAAATTTGAAAATTCAATGCTTCTATGGGGTCTTGTATAGCCTGCAGGAAGTAGTTGAATACAACTGTTTTTAAAAACTGGATGCCCTTGTAAAAATTTATTAAAAGACTAAGATGCTTTTTACCTATTCCTTCATCTACCAAATGCATCGGATCAAGGGGTACTTGATTCACTACACTTATGCCAATACCTTCAAGTGGAGATATTAAATTTTGATAGACAAGTGGTACGTCTACTCTAAAATTCTCATCAGTTCTTAATGGAGAATTTGAGTCTAAAAACACACGTCTCCTTTGCACTGTTTCCCCTGATTGGATGCATTTTCCACACCTACTATTATGGGGAGGAAAACATAAAATATAGTTTCTTGCTACAGAATCAGCAATGAATGATTGAAGAAAAACCCGGTATCTTTGATTGTTAAAGACAAAACCTGTACTGTTTAAGGTTAAATATTCTAAAATCATGGGCTCCAAAAATTGATTTACATCATCTGGTTTTTTATCACCATGAAAAATTCCAACAACAATAGGATCTAATAAGGCAAAAGAATAATTAATAATTTTAACAAGGATTGGCCAAACTTGACTTGCCGAGCTTTTTCAAATGGGTAGGCCATCAATATTCAATTGTAAATAAATATTTTTAGGAATTTTGTCTGCTTCGAGCCACTTTAATTGACTGCATACTGCTAAATCGTCATGATCATATTTTTTTTAAACCTTTTAATAAATTAGTGAGAGCATTGTGAGTGATGTTGAAAGTTAAAGCCCAATGACGTAAGAATTCATTTAATGTAAAATTATCAGCTACATTTGCATAATTCTCTTCTTCATGCAAATTATTATTTGGTAAATTAAAAAGCTCTCCTTCATTAAAGATATCGGAATCGCCTGATGAATGCGAGAATTCATCAAAGTCTGAATTAGAATTTAAATCACATTCACTCAACTCATTATCGTTATCAGGAATGCTTGCATTAATTTCTGAAATTTCAAGATTTTCGTCATGAGAATCATTTTCACTAGTAGTATTTACATAGCGATTACCAATTACATTGAGTCTTCTACTCTCATTTACTTTGACAAGATATTGTAAACTTTCATTAAATGTTTTGGCAAGACGCCTTTTCTTTTGCTTTAATGAAAGATCAATAAAATCTTTTCTTATTAACGACATTGGTTCTCCAAGCAATGTCTATATTTAAAAATATTACTTAAAAAATATTAAATTTTACCAATGACCTTAATTCGCATCTAAGACCTCGATCGTGAAATGATTGCAGCTTCGTGAAATAATTACGGCTTCCGAAGTTTCAGATCCATTAAATGATGCTCCCGCTTCTTTGCACTGGTACTATATCAAATTAACAACTATAATGCAATATCGACAGTGTTCATAAAGTGATCTTTACAAAGCTCACTTTAAGTCATCTTTGAATTTGATAACTTTGTGATGATATCAAATTGATAGCTTTAAGACAAACATTTATAAAGCTCATTAAAGTGATGTTTATAAAGTTCGCTTAAATCATCTTTGAATTTGATAACTTTGTAAGGATATCAAATTGACAACTTTAATACAACATTGACAGTGCTCATAAAGTGATCTTTACAAAGCTTACTTAAAAGTCAACTTTGAATTTGATATCTTTGTGGTGACATCAAATTGATAGCTTTAAGACATTACCGACAGAACTCATAAAGTGATGTTTACAAAGTTAACTAAAAGTTATCTTATCCTAAGATTATTTTGTAACTCATCTAAAAGCTCACAAATAGTGATCATTTGAATGTCTTTAAAGTTCTCTGTAAAAGATGAGTTATAAGATCTCCAAAAGTTGACCTGACTCTTACTGGGTAAGTGTTTTAAATATAATTTTAAATATATTCAAAATATTATCATTTTTTATTATTTTCACAGAAGATTCACCCTTTTTATGCAAGTTTAACCAGATTGCCTTACAATTACACCAAGGAGGCTTTATAAGCAGATTGTTAGATCTGTTATTCTTCGCAGAGATATAAAAATATTTTCAACGTAGAATTCAACATTGAAAAATGATTGTTGGGATTTTACTTCATAATAGTGGGCCATATAATAGCATTTTGTGTGTTCTTACTCGAGATTATCAAATATTTAATTTCCCGTTGATGAAATTTGCGTCGTTAAAAGTAGATGGTTTATTAATTAAAAGAATTTGGTTAAAAAGAAAAGATACGTCTTACAACGTAACAATCTAATAACACAATATTCTGACCGATAGCGCTATATCGCAATATTTTTAAAATTGTTTGTATCTAAAATATTACGTTTAATAAACAAAAGTGAATTTTTATTATTATTTCTATCGGAATTATTATTAATGAAGTAAGATTAATTCTTAGTTTTAGAATTTTGAAGAAGCATAAATAAAATTGTTAATTCAACAATAACTTAAAAGGAGAGTACGTCTTGCACGAAATATGGACTGAATTTGCTAATTTTATATTTTAACTATTTAAGGTTTAATAATATGACTGGTAATATATGTTAAAGAGGTGTTCCCTACGAAAACCGAATAAAAATTTAAAAACTGTAAATATCATTCAACAAATGCAGATATAGTTCATTAAAAAATAATTGTTTAAAACATGGGAATGTTTTTTGTTTTTCATTCAATTTTAATTTGGAGGGTTTGATTTTCTTCCTTATTCAATTTCAGGGGGAGTAACCAATGCAAAAATTAGGGTATTTCCAAAACCGGTAAAGTTATATTCACTTTATAGATTTATCGTTGAATCTTCGATAAATCTATGAAATTCGACGAGAAATCTATAAACAAGTGAATATAACTGTACCGGTTTTGGAAATACTCTAATTTTTGCATTGGTTACTCCCCCTGAAATTGAATAAGGAAGAAAATGAAATCTTCCAAATTAAAATTGAATGAAAAACAAAAAACATTCCCATGTTTTAAACAATTATTTTTTTAATGAACTATATCTGCATTTGTTGAATGATATTTACAGCTTTTAAATTTTTATTCGGTTCGTAGGGAACACCTCTTTAACATATATTACCAGTCAGATTATTAAACCTTAAATAGTTGAAATATAAAATTAGCAAATATAGTCTATATTTCGTGCAAGACCCTCCTTAATTAAAGGTTTTAATGTTTTTTTTATAAATTCTTTTTTCTTGGTCTTTTTGAATACATTCAAGAGATGACTAGTTTAATTCGGATTGTAAAATATACCTCATATTAAAAAAATAATAATAAGTGTAAATCAAGACTAATTGTAAGAAGAAGAAAAAATAATTTCTTTCTATATAAATCAAAATGAAATTGCAGAATGCAATAAAACCTACCACTGTACTGTTAAAGCAAATAATTGATGTAAATTGTGTTAAAAGTTGTAATAAATCTTTTAGTTCTTCCGGTGAATAATTTTGCGAACATTAATGACTTTATATAACTTAATGAATAAATATGTTATTCAGTATTCTGGTTTATTACCACATTTATATTTTATTTTAAATCTTTATGTCAGAGGTGCTAAAAAATTTGAATTCGTCGCAATTCTATTCAAATGTTTTTGCCCTGTGAGGATCTAAATCTTATTTGTAAGAAATCAAGGATAACCTTTTCTATTTGAATCTAATTCTTATTCTTGCTAGAAATAAAACATTCATTTTTCCTTTTCTGAATTAAAAATGTTGGTCTAATTCCTGCGATTCAAATCTGAAAATCGTTTCAATGTTGCTATAATTTAGTTATATTGCTTATATAAATAGAATAAACATTACAATTTCCAAGATTTCCACGTCGTAACAAAGCTTCAAAAAGGCCAGCAGAAATAAAGATCGAGCGAATTATAAAAAAAAAAGATTGCTGGGCATAACTCGTAAAATAAAAGAAGGTTCCCCCAGCACAGGTCGATGATAGCAGATCTACGCACCGTCCACGCAGCCAGTCGAAGCCACAGTCGCCGAGTCGAAAAACGAGGGTAAGTATAAGAGGGAGAGAGAGGGAGAGAGAGAGAGAGACAGCGGTCAGCGGCCACTTTCGCCCTTATCGCCTTCCTGAAACGTCGGGCTCGCGTGCCTGTATGCTAATCTAAGGAAACTATAACCCAGTCGCTCGACTGCCCCTCCGCCGACTTCCTTCGACCTCCTCCGGACTTTCTTCCACGGCTCTCTGCCGTATAGCCAGCCGACGCAGGAGAGACTTTTTTTATACAATTCAGTCGTGCTTTTTCCTTCTTCTACAGCGTATTTGCGCCTCCGACAGAACCCGCCTTTTATCCAAACTTTAATCACCTGTCCGAGGAGATGATTGACCACTTTTCTCGGACTTCGGGCCGCAAAAAAGCTCAGCTCGAGTACACTTGTTCAGATTAATTTACACATCGTCCATTGTCTCTTTTTTGTTCACGCACGCGCGTCCCAAATTCGAGAACGAACGATATTCAAAGATTAAAAGGAGTCCTCTCGGGCAGGAAATCACGCGACTCCCCTATCAAGTCGTCGAGGTCCGACATTTTTCTTATCCCGAATTCGAACCGCTCGGCTACCTCGGTGAGCAAACTAATTTCTCAAATTATTCTCGGGTTCCTGAGTCATAAGCGAGAGGGGCTGGTGAACCGTCGCCGCCCCCTTTTCCCACTCGACTCGCGCGCGAGACGCCGATAAGTGTGTGAGTAGTGACTTCGCGGAAAGACCGGCGAGACTTGAAAGTAATGGCTTTTTTATGATTTGAAGAAAAAAAGAAGAGAAATTAATTAGGAGCCAAGGCTGCTCGCCAGATTAGGGCTGCTAAAAATTTTTCGAAAACCTCCATGTTGACATTGATTTCTTGTATAACGTGCACAATGGCATTGCAAATAAAGCTATTTTTAAAAGCTGAAAGTGTACAAGTGTAATGTGTTAATAATACAAATCTATTTGAAATGTAATGCGAACTGTATGCATTCTAAATAAAAATTTATAAAAATGATTATTCAGCAATGTATTGCGTCTTACTTTCACATTTATAACTTAGTCCTTGCCAGAGTCATGTAAGTTTATCTAAACGCACCAGAAAGAAAGGTAGGTTCTTGAAAAGTTAATTTTCATGGTAAGTACATCCGCGTACCGTCCATTACACCCCGAGCAGTAAAAACGCCGAGCCTTCAATTTCCCATTTACGTCGAATAATTGCGTAAATCTGGAGCGGCTATCTTTCGTCGGGCGGGCGTATACAGGACCCCATAAAAAAAGGCGGCCGATTCGCCGAACGATTAGTATGAGGGAATCGACGGCGGCGGCGGCGGCGCGAGCCTCTACACTCCACGACTCGACTGGCCTACATTCGTCCAATTTGCATCGGCCACCCCCGCGACGCGCGTATAAGACGTCCAGTCTCTCTCTCTCTCTCTCTCTCTCCCCTTTGTGTTTTTACGCGGCCCCCGCCACGTGACGCGGTAGCGGGGGTGGGTGAACGGCCAGTAGCGGCTCGCGTGCGAGCGATTCCCTCTATCGTGCCGGCGGCGGCGGCGGCGGACTCGGGGAAAAATGTCGGACATCGACCACCGGCTAGTGGTATGCGAGTGGTCAGTGCGCGAGGTAATACACACGGCAGGCGCGCGCGCTGCCCGGTGCCTAGGTGCACCAATCGAACCGGGACCCTTTTTTTCGGGCGAGAGACAGAGAGAGTATATATACTTCGATTAGAAAGTTAAATCGGGGAATTTCGCATACCGGAAGTGCTGTGCGACGGAAATGGCGCACGTTTGCTCGCCTACGTAAAGGACGCGGTCGCGGGATAATAGGATAGTTAGCCGCGTATTTTCGGAGTAGAGCGACCAGCGAGGAAGCGGTATGTTAACCGCGAATGCAAGGAGATTCAAAACTGGCGACTGTCCGGTAAATGGATGGTTGAGAAGGCCGATGGATGAGAGCTTGGATTATTAATGGTGATTAATTCATGTGGAATTGTAACGAGGAGTGTGGATTTAGGGATGAAAATAGGCGGTGGAAAGTAAAAGGGAATATAGTTTATCAAGTGAATTGTAAATTGAAGTGAAGTGGAATTGTACGTCATGGGTTGAGGTGTTAATACTCAATGGTAAACTAACTCAAAGGAATAGAAAGTGAAATTTTATTAGTGATAAGTTCGGCAAGCATCTCATATTAAAATCATTTAAAACAATTTAAATTTTTTTATCTTAGAAATGTTTGATGCCCTCTTACGCCATTAACATTGATTAACTTGGTTTTGTGTATTTCATGTGATACTTAAAAGACATTTGCACGAATAAAATTAATTATTATAATTCGCAGTTAAAAATGCGAAACGATTTCTCTTAACAAATTATGTTTAGAAAATTATTTGAAACAACCCAATTACCGAAAAGAAGAAAGTGAATCCAGATGTTCGTGGAAATTTGCTACATTGAATGACGATTCAGGTAAATTTACATATTTTTTACTTGTAATTTTTTAATGATCTCTTGCTTAAGATTATTGTAAGAAATAATTATACCGAACAAAACGTTACTCTTATGATGGTTGTCTTTCAAATTAATCTTAAACAACATTGAGATCAGTGAGTCTTTCATTTAGAATTGATCGAAATGCTGAAGTTTCATGAAATAAAAAAATATTAAATATATTACTAATTTGAAACTAATTCATTGTACAATTTGTGATATTATAGAACTATGTATCACACATTGTATGAAAGATGCATGAGTAAAACGAGTCTTACACTTATTTTTTATCGCACTTGACATTGATAAAGTACTTATATACTTTTTTATTCTTTTCCTTAAGACTGATTTATAATCATCAAGATTCTTTAAATAGTACCTGAAACTTTTGACGAAAATTACTTTTAAAACCTTATTGCTGATAAAGTAATATCTTTTAATAAGACACATCATAGTATATACATCGTTACTCTGGAATAAAATTAACCAGTTGTGTTGGTTAACGTGTATTTTAAATGGAGCGCTTTTGAGCTAAAATTGATGTTTAAATTAAATAAAAACAAATGGAAAATCATTATAAAAGGTAAAATATCATTACACTGAAATATTCATGAGCAAACGTATTTAATTATTTGATGATGACAAAAAATAATTTGTCGTTTTCAACTACAAAACAAGCTAAGAATTGGCTAAAAACTGGTTAACGTTTCAACCTGTTATTACTGTTGTAAAAATTATTCATAAATACATTTATTGAGGTAAAACAAAAATGAATCATTAACAAGAGCACTGAAACGATGTTTGAAAATTCTGTAAACTCAAAAAGGCGGAGTACATCGTCGTCGAGAAAAGTCTCCGCCGATTCACGAGCTTCTCCTACCCGCGGACTTTCCCCGGTTTTTCGAGCAACGCGGCCGAGAGAGCACGAAAAAGCGGAAGCACGCAATCGCTCAGATATTTGATCGGCCCACATTTTAACGTCACGCGTACGGAAGTGGCGCATGCACGCGCAATAAAAACATTTGTTTCGCGCATATAATGAAGCGAAGCGAATGGGAAAAATTTATTATCACCCCCCGCCCGCCCCCCTGAGGTCGACCTCGTTTTCCGAGCGGCAGACCGGGCCGTTAAATTTCGCGCGATAAGAGCTGCTTCGCGTTTATGGGGAGCGCGAGCTGCATAAAATTGCTGGCAATCGTCGGAAAAATCGCGTAAGACACTCGCGAGAAATTCGATTTGTTATTCGGAAGCGATTTTAGCGAGATAAGTTTGGATTGGAGGCGAAGCACATTGATATAGACTTGTTTCACTGATGGAGCTTGACTAATTTTCTTTTATTGTAGGAAAAAAGTTGTTTTAGAGTGTTCTTCATTATTCTTGAAGGGCTGAGATTTAGAAAGTGTGTATCAATTTTGTAGGGAAAAAATATAATTAGTTTCGTTGTTTGTGTACGCTAGAAATCAGAATCTAAAATAATTAATCCTTTCGCATATTTGAAGAATTCTGCACTCGAATTTAAAGTACTACTTAAAATAATCGACACAAGCGCAGAAGTTGATTATTTACCTTGTGAGACGATTTTTGCCCAAGCGAAGCGAGTATCAAACCGTATTTTCTATTACCGCGAAAGCCGAAAAATCATGTCAAAGTCGTAATTTTGAGGTTAGAGTGGTATAAAATAAATTAATATTTTAAAGAACTCATATTGCAATAAAATGTATAAAATTTTCTACGACAGTTCAATCTTTTAGGCAGCTTCTTTAGTACGCAATAATTATCTTACCTCTAATGATATGATGTAAATTTACTCTTCTCGGAAAGCTACTTAAAAATATTGATGTACATTCATCCAACGTACCAAAACATTCTAACATCACCATTTTACAAACTATCTTTTTAGCTTTATAATCCATCAAACGGCTGCCTGACGCAAAACAATTTGCTCTCTGTCAGAGACACCGCAATTATTATTTGATACCTATGTATAAACGTGCATACAATCGAAAGACCGCAAATAAAATCAGCAAACGGCAAAACTACGGTATCTCTTCGCCCGCACACAAATAATAAACGAGACTCGCCGCTTCTGCACGCAATGCATATTCACACGTACTTATCCTACCCGCAGACATAGCCAATCCCGACGGAGCAATCAAACCTCTATTAAAAGGCGCAACAAGCTTTACAGCCGAAGGAAAACAAAAGAAAGCCGCTTCAAAACGAATCGATCGCCGGGCCGTTGCCCGATAAAGTCGCTTTAATTTTTCATTGTCGTACAGGTATATATCGTAAGCGCGCATTAAGGGCCTCTCTCCCATCGATTTCCGCCTCGGCCGGCCGAGTCCAGGTTGATAATCAATCGACGGGACGAACATCAGCTCCTTTCCTCCCGCTGATAATGCCGATTTGAATAATTGAGCCGGCCGCTCGGGGGAGCGCGATGTTTTGCTTGGCTGGCACTCCGCGCGACGTCTGCCTGCACGATGCCCTGTTTTCTTTTCGCGGGATGCGGTGATAGAGTGGGATATTGCTCGAGTCGAGTGGCCGCGAGACGGGAAATGTCAGGGTTCTCGGGTGTTTGCATAGTACCCGCGAAATTTCAGAGCGACGACGTTGGCAGAGGCGGAAAGAATTGCGGCGGTGTGCGGATACGGGAATTTTAAATAATTTAATAAAACATTAGATTGAGAAGTCGTTGCTTGATTTAGAAACATTTACATATCATTGCGCTTGAAATGTGAAAAGGAACGCGGTCGATAAAGTATTTGGAGATGATGTTTTTTAAATTTTAAACTTGAATAAAATTTCGTAATATTGTATGTTAAGTTTGTGAAAATATTTTTAAACTGAAAGTGATTAATCAGAAAATCATTTCGGAGCATGTTTTTGACGACTAACATAATATTTTAAAAGATATACGCCAAGATCAACCATATAGATAATACGTTAAAATTAATTAATTTTGCATAACTTAAGCAAATAATTAAACTTTTATTATATAATAAAATTCTTTATCATAAACGTGACATTTATTATCCGTGCCATTTTAACATTTAGTTCAATTTTTTTTATTAATTAAACTCACTTATTTTTGTAACGAAGAGATTTTATTTGGATAAAGAAGAAATTATAATTAATAAAGTTAATGAGACGTAAAGTAATTTAACTGACATTCTTTAGACACGAGTCAATTTACAAATAATACAGTATTAAGATTGTACGAATGTACTTGTTTAAAAAATGAGTTCAAGCAGTCAAAAAAGTTACGCCGCACAGTTAGCGTGTAAACTCGATCACTCCTCGTGGCTCAACAATTACTAGGCTGAAAATAAGGTAGTGCGAACGTGTGCTGTAATAATAGTGATGAATATAAGTTTCATACTCTATTCTTTTATTTCCATCGATCCTCGCTATCTCCGAATCTGCCGCGTTTCACCGAAAGTTACCCTAACAACTCGTTTCCGAAAACGCGAACGAATCGCTTCGAGGGCGGAAAAACGAGCGCGGAAAAATGGAATTTGCGAAAGGCAATAGAAACACCGTCAGCGCAACGAGAAACGAAAAAGAAGCAGCGAATCGACGGGGGCTGCGACACCCCCTTCCTCGAGCGGCCGCAGCTCTCGTCGGCAGCCGGTCACGCATGAATTTCTGGCCTCTCTCTCAGTTAAGCGGCTCTCGCCCCTTAGCGCCGGACTCCCGCCAGTCACGAAAGCCGCAGATTTCATCGGCCGAACTTTAATTCTCTTTTCTTTTTTTTTAAAAAGTCCGCCCCGGGCAGACAGGGAGAGCGATGAAAAACGGAGCTTTTCGAGGTATCGTCGAAAATCTTCCGCCGAAATCACTTTGCTCGTGCCTTGAATTGATTTTACGTCGCGTTCCATTGTTTTCCTTGAATCTAATTAATTCTGATTTATGCCGAGCAGTCGGGAACGGTAAGAAAACTGATTTGATCTGAATTGTTGCTTGCCGCGTAAAGCAGATTAGATAAAAAATAAAGATAGAGACAAATCTCCTGGCCGTCGGCACGACGCCTCTGGGCGCGACTTCGAAAATCCCCCGGAATACGTTGCCACGATTTTTAAAAGAATTCGATAATTTTCCCCGTATCGTCGCCCGCCTCCGTGATGCCTTTAGGCTTACCCTTGAGACTCGCACCTATCTGCTAGTAGTTTAGAGACACTTATATGGAAATATCCCCCATAGCAATGCCTATAACAGGAATATTGCTGCAATATTACACTGTCTCGGCAATATTGATGTAGCGTTGTCAATATTGCAGCAATATTGCTCTGATAGTTATTGCTATGGGGGATGTGTCCAGAGTACGCCTTTTCTTTACAAAAATCGTCGACGGACAGGTTAAATTTGACTGCTACATTATTCGAAAAATATGCGTTCGATTTTTAATTGGTGTTTTTACCCTACTTTCAATCGTGAAAATGAATCTTTTTTTTAGTCTTATCTTGTTTTCATCGTTTTTTTTTACCGTGACTATAAAAGTAGTGATAATTGATGTAAAAAAAGAGTTTTTGACCATTTACTTCGAGGAAAAACTATAATACCTTGTTGAAAATCAATTCCACCGTACAACTCGTGAAAACTTAATGTTAATTGTCAGCGTACTTACGGGTAAAACGACCAACAAGACCGACTCGGTGCTCTCATAAGCTTGCTCGTTCATATGATCACGTCTTTATACATCATTAATGCATTGCCGGTTAAGCTTAACATGCCGGATCACGGTAGAGGTCTATGATTCGATACAATGGTTTCAACAAAGTATAAACGATAATGTTTATTTTGAAAAATGAGGTTCGTTAACATGAATTTAAATAGAAATATCGTGATATTTTCATAAAGTGTAATTCGCTTTCATAAATATTTATTAAAATATAATTATTAAAAAATGGGATTTAATTATTGAAAAACTGTTCAATTGTAGACTCGCATTAGTCTAACATTTTTACTTTATATATCCTTTACTGTATATTTAACATACGTTATAATATTTGAGAAAGTGCGAGTATTGTGTAGGCACAATTGATTCGGCATACCAAAAACGAAAGAGAGAAAAATTACCGGTTCCTGCTGCAAAAACTATCCTGAATTACTATGCAAAACAATACATTGTATTATTCGTCGTCTAACTTAAATTTTTATTCATTTGTACATATAAATAACAAAACAATATGTTTAATTTTAATTCTTTAATGTCTAATTTTGTTAAGACAGACTCGAATAATTTTGTTCTAAACTTTTTATCAGTAAGTAGTTGCCACTAACAAATCTTCATAAAACGCTGCATTTCTTTTATTTCACCGTAAAATACGTCTGTAAAATTTTCATCATACTTTCAGTCAGAGATTCTATATTCATTTATCGTCTTCTTCGACAGATTATACACCAGAGATATAATCACAGGTTCAGTCGTACATCCGAGGAAAAAAGAAATTGAGAGTTTCGCGAAGAAAAGCCGCCATAAAAAGAAACAATACAAAGCATCGCCGACTCAGTCGACTTGCCCGGCTTATTTAAAATTAAAAGCGCGCATCGCTTGCCCCTTAATTTTCTTACGCTCCGCGGCATTCTTCCAAGCTCGCTGACCCATAACCCGCAGGTCGGGAGCATCCTCCCTCTCTTCTCTCGGAAAAATGCGCGCTCGTATCACTCGACGAAATAACATACCGTAAGTCCAGCCTGATCGGAAAGCTCAGGGGCTAATACCGCCTCGAGAATAGGGTCGAGTCGAAAAAAGCTCGCGTACGTAGGTGCGCTCACGCGGATTATCGATTCGCCGGACTTCCTCGTCTAGGTCTGTACGCGTGTCCCGATGAATTATGAAAGGAGCGTGGAAATGTTAGATATTTGTGTCCTATCGCCCGGCTGCCATCGCTTTTTACAGTAGCGCGAAATATCGAGGCCTCGTATACTTTTATATGCGACGTTCAACGACCGGTTAGGACTTGGGAGTAGCCGAAGATATCGTAATACTTGCTTGCCTTTAGCCTCGATACGGTTTGGAATTGAAAGCCGCGTTGGTTCGGGGGAATTTAGGGTCGACGAACTTGATTGCTCGGTGTTTTGGCATTACTGAAAGAGTTATTGACGAGTGGGAAATTTACAAAATCAGGCTTTCATGTGCGATTTTTATTAGTCGACTTTCTTGTGTTTCAAATTTATTAAAGACCGAAAAACTATTAATTTTTATTATTAGAGAAACAAATAACTTTTTTTAAAATTAAAATCATGCTTGTTTTAATACAAATTTCTTAGAAGCATAAGTTTGTAATGTATAAAGATAATACTACTCTTGTACTCTATATATAACATAAACAGCTGCGTAAGTATCTAACTCTATGTCTGACTTCGCTCAAAGAAAGTATACATATTTTATTCTTTCATTTCAGTAACTCAACATAGAATAAGCAGTTGTTACTTATTTTTAATTTAATGAAAGATTAATTAAATATATTAATAATTATAAACTTTCATTCGAAAATAGTCTCTAATTATTAAAATACACAGTATATAAGAATCAGTTGGGATAATTAAATAAATGATTTAAATTTGACAGAGAGAGAGCAAGAGAAAAGCTATCTGACTTTTATAATTATTTGAATCTATTCACCAATGTTCTAAATTGGATATAAATTTGCGCGTCGCTGATGACTCTTTCGATTGCTACAGGTAGATGCGATGTGGGCTGAATGCTCAGCAGTGTTGGCATGTCTAATTCACATTCAAGTTTAGCTCTACCGAGGATTCTACATTTTTATAAATCCTTTGCCATGGTCTTAGGCTGGTTCCTTCTTTTCTAGATTTGCCTGTCAGTGGGCACCTTCTTTATGAGGTAGACGAGTACGTCCTACGGAATGCATGAATATCATAATTGGTAGTTACGAATTTAAAAGCGCAAATTAGTTGCATAATAACGTAATTCATTGTATAAATATGATTTATAATGGCTGCAATTTAATTTGTGCATAAATCGATTATTTTCCAACATCTTAGACAAGTCATACATAAATTTCTGTTTCTTAAATTGGAAGATTCTAATAATGGCCATTAAATTATTTTAATCATTAATAAGAGAACCCAGTAAAATATGAAAATTTCAAAATGCGATACCCAGTACAGCACGCTGTTAATTTATTGGTTCTAAATCGAGAGCAGTGTATTTAATAATTATTACTTAAGAAATTCCGTTTATTTTATTCAGAACTGATATATTTTTCAAAAATTATTTCAGCGTCGTTTTAATTTTGCGACTAAGATTTCCGTTCAAATAAATAAATAAATTATTTATTATTTACAATGTACAAATTTTTGAACTAATAGTTGCAATGATATTATTTGTTCGTCTATTTTTATAGTTATTGTTTAAACACTTTATTACACTTTAGAAGTAAGTTACCTACTTGTGCACTCAGCTACCTGTTCACATTTCTTATTTACACGTAAGCTAGACGCGGAATCGCGTTGCATTATTTTATTCTTAACACCTGCCGAGGGTATACATACACTTCTCCGTTCGTTCTTCGCCAATATGAAAGCCGCAATAAAGGCAAACAATTTTTACAGCGCGCGCAGCAAATTTCAAAAGTACAAGGGTCGAAATTATTTGAATATATTCGAATTCTCGCCTTGCAATATCACCGTTAAAACTGGATTTCTCTCCCAAAATTCGCAGCGAGATCTCGGGGAACGGCGGTCGAAAGTTTCGGGGGCGATTTACGTTAACAGGTGCGTTTATCACCGAGAAAGCCCGCTCGACGCCCGACGTAAACGGGGCAATAGCCCGACGCGCCCCGCGGCCGGGGTAATTACTCCTGGGCACGAGGAAGCCGACGAGGGAGCCGGGGCCGAATTCTCTCCGGACAAGCCCCACCGGCCGGTCAGCGTCTGAGATGTAGCCTCTCGATAAACTTCAGCGCGCGAATATCGATTTTATAATCGTGGAACGGGGTCACGCCATTCATTATGCAGGCCCTTGTCTTCTCTCTCTCTCTCTCTCTCTCTCGCTCCCCCGGCTCCTTTACTCCGCACGGGGCGATGCTTTGTTTAAGTTTATTAAGTCGACGCTCGGCTTAATCGCCGGCTTGAAATCGTTTTATGCGGGGTTCTCGGCTTTAGGTGGATTAGGCTTTGATTGGATGAGGCATTTTCTTTTCGTCGAAGGGATGTGATGAAGATTGTTGCGGGGGACGGCGCTTGATTTTCAAAGCTTTTTGGTAATAAATTGGTGACAAAATCGGAGGGAATTATTGTTGTTAAATGTATAATCAGGTGAAATTAATATCAATGGTTTCTTCTGTAAAAAAAATTGGTTTTTATGTTACTAACATAATTAACCATTAATATTAATTTTACTTGATTATAATATAGTGCAAATGTATAAAATTAAATTCAATAACATCCCTAGTGAAAATGGAAAATTTGCCAATCTTTGTAAAATACTGCCAGTTTTGGGCAGAACACTATAGTATTTCGGACGTTTGGCAACATTTAGATATAGTATTTAGCATTTTTTACAAAAGTTTATCAACAACTTGGCAGCGTTTATCAGAGTTTGGCAAGATTTGACGAATTTGCGTTTTTTTTTTTTTTTTTGATCAAAATCTATAATTAAAATAAATTTGACAAAGTATGGCAAGGTTGAGCAGTGGTTGGCAAAGCTTAGCAGTGTTTAGTAGTATTTGGCAGTATTTCACAGTATAACGTTTTGTTTGGTATTGTCGGCAATGATTAACAATGTTTTGTAATTTTTTGCATAGTACTGGTAATGTTTAATAATGAACATTATAATATTTGCGGAAGACTAATATTTTCCTATTATACATTTTTCGTGGAAACTGTTCTTTACTGCAAACTTTAAGAAACACTATCAAACACTGCCAAACAGAGTTAATGCTTATCAAATTTTTTATATTACTGCCTAAAACTGCTAAATGTACGAAATAACTACAATATGCAATCTTTGGCATTGTTCAGCAAAGATTGGCAATGTTTGGCAGTGTTTCGAAAAATTTGGAAAAGAAAATTTTTCCACTCGAGATTAGACTTTTGAAAGGTTTAATTTTGACTTTAACTAATAAACGACAAAAAACGAATGGATCAGAAAAATCGAATTTATGATTTTACAATCCCACCTACTTTCCAAGCCTCACCTACTCGCATAAAAACGACGAGATGAAATTTGATTAAAAAGTAAATTCGAAGTTCGTATCCGGGGCTTAGCCCCGATCAAGTATTCCGCGCGAGGCCGCCGAGAGCTAAAAAGAGCTGTGTGCTTTTCAATTTCAGAATGCAAATGGCGGAAGAATGGCTGAGGACGTGGATCTGTCTGAGCCTTCTCCTCGCCTGGGCGCGAGCGGCACGTCCGCGCTTCGACGTCTCGACCGACATGGGAATGGTGCTCGTCCCGGCGGACGCGGAGGTCGACACGGCCATCTTCCGGCTTCGCGCCACCGATCAAGACGCCGACTTCCCCTTGATTTTCGAGATTATCGGTATGATGGACCGACGCAAATGCTGCATTTATCTGCAATCTTAATTAAAAATAATGAAAATGCTGCTATGTCAAAATGTTCGTTTCTTAAACAATTCCTGGGCCAATATTTCAGTGATAACGTTAACATCACATTAAATGAAATTTGACCTGAAGATGAGTAGTAACCTTACAGGAAAGAAACGTTAAAATCCTATAAATTTGTGGCAAAATGGTGCAGATACGCACATATAAAATTTATAGTATTTTACAAATTTTTATATAAGTCTTTTTCAACCAGGAATTAATCGAAATTTTGGCAAAAAATTGTTTAAGAAATAAAAATTTTGACAGCAGAGACCAGCATCATCATTTTTATTATTTTTTTTACCAATATCGTATAGCTGCCAGCAGAATCAAATTACAACCTTTATTAAACTATTTTTAAATTTAGAGAATGCTAATCTTGCACCGTAAGACCAAATTTGAATTCTTGAATAAAAACACTCATTTCTATTAGGTGTAATTCTCAGTTAACGAAAAAATACATTCAAATAATATATAAAACTTCAGGACTAATAGAATTCTCCCAAAAAATGAGGCGTTCTTAACTTAATTCAGATGAATTCATAAAAATCTTTGAATTTAAAAAATTTGAAAATGATAAAATCAGAGCATAACTCGTACCTGAAATTTATATCGACAAAATTTGCGCAATCAAAAAAAAACCGTCTCCACGAAAAGGGAAAGTAACGAGCAGTTAAATTCTCAGCGACGACCTCGCCGATCGTGCGTGTCGAGAACCTCCCCTGCACCCTCTACAACAAGGTCTGCCAAGCGAACGTGATCCTGACTCGGCGCCTGGTGCCCGGCAGACTGCACGACTTCGTCGTGAGGGTGCGGGACTCGAAGGGCGACGTGAACTCGATGCAGGCGACGATCTCCGTCACCAACGCGACGACGCCGCGCGACAAGATCTTCCCGCACCTGCCCTCCCTCATCATGGTGCCCGAGGTAATTATAAGCCCCCGAGGAACGGGCGTCGCGACGGAGAAATTATTGTACGATTCTTTGCGTTTTCAAGGATACGAAGCCGGAGAAGGAGCTGGATTATCTCCTCGTGGAATCGAATCCGTACAGCGGGAAGCCGGTGTACATAGAGCTTTGGGTAAGATTTTGCTCGGTGTGCCGGAAAGTTTGCAAATAACGGGTGCTTGGGGTTATATAATTTTCTCTACTGTTTTAGCAACCTAAGGAACTGTTCAAAATTAGACAGAGGCAGATGGGCAGTCAGACGAAGGGTATAATTACGCTTATAGGAGAATTGGACTTTGAGACTCAATCGATGTACACTCTCACGATGTATGCCACGGTAAATTATTGACGATCTCTTAATATTAGCACTGTTGGCTTATAGCGAGAGTTGCGTTGAGTAGATCAAATATAGCTTTGGACTACGCACCCGATGCAAAGGCTTTTTCAGTCGTTACAACTATAGTCTTGTGAAACATGCAAAATGTTGAGGATTCCTTACATAGATATGACGACTAAAGTTTATTTAATGCAATATATTCTTTCTTTGTGTATTAGTTGACAAAATGTTAATTTAAAGGTGGAAATAAACCAAAATACTCCTAAATAAAGTTTAAAAAATATCAATTTTTCTAATATTATAATGTTAATTTAAAGGTGAAAATAGAAAATCCAGCAAATTTTTCGGTTTTTTTTTTATGAAAGAAACTAGTTATGTTTGAAGCATTATGTTTGAAATCAAGGCAAATTTAAATTAATTTTTTCAAAAATCAATAAAATTAACAAAGTTTAGCTCTTACAAAGCGTTACAGCATATAACGATTATAGTTTTGTCAGAATTTTAATACCTAAAAAAATATCCTAAAGTGTGAATCAAATTCGTGAATCGCGAGTCCGACACTCTACTAATAAGTTCAAATAAATTCATTCATGAACTAAAAAGAAGCTACAAACATCAATAACTGCAGGTGATAATGTTTTAATTTAAGTTAAATTACAGACTTGTAAGCCATTTAAAGCATATGATCCTTTAAAAATGAACTTTTAAAAATCTGCAGCGTATTTTATAGCCCGTTTTTCTTTTCACCTGTAATATATTATATAATTTTGGAATAAATATATCTTTTTTTCTAGAGTTTATCTCAAAGTAAAGCTCCTTCTACTTTACTATATCATTTTTATCATAATCATTTCTGTTTTCTAATGTAAGCATTAACTTGATTAAGCTTAAACATACCTTCATTTTCATCAGAAACGTACCATTTGACATCCTAGGTTGAATATCTCAAAATTATAACTACTGTCCTGATCAGTAGAGATTTTCACTTGTTTCGTCAAATTTTAAGGCCTTTCTCCTCGGAAAGGATAAGTTTTTAATAAAATTTTTTGAAACAGGATCCATACACGGAGCCTGGAAAGGACACCCGCAACATCGCCGGTCTGCACGTCGTCGTGGTCGTCCAGGACGTCCAGGACGTACCCCCCGTGTTCACCTTAGCACCTCCGCTGACAAAGATCAACAACACCGTAAAGCCCGTAGGTCGATCTTAATTTTCGAGCTCGCGTTAAGTGACCGAAACTCCTTAACCGCCTCCCTCTTGCTTTTACGACAGGGAGACGTTATTCTACGAGTGCACGCCGAGGACGGCGATAAAGGGGTGCCGCGGGAGGTTACCTACGGCCTTATCTCCGAGGGCAATCCGTTCACACCGTTTTTTAACGTGTCCGAGACCACTGGTGAGCGAGGGCTCTATCCTGCATTTATCTGTTTGCACATTATCTTGCATGGCACGTAGAAAATCAAATTATTTAATACTAGAGAATGCCCGGAGTCTACCGAATGGACTGTAAATATATTGTGTTTGCAGTAATAAGTAAGTAAAAGAATTCATTTGGATCGTTCCACGTGACCTAAATTGCCAATGAGGGTTTCATGGTTGGTAATTAAGAGCAAATAATAATAATTAAGTGAACACAATCTAAAAACGAACTATTAACGATAATCGTAATATAAAATTAATGCATTAGTGATGCTCTAGCAACAAGATAAATTCGTTGATCGCATGCATGCCATTACGGTACAACGGATTGATAACTGTTATTAACCCTAATAGAAAATAGGTACATTGAATCGAACCGAACATACAAATTATGCAATGATGAACGTGCGGAGCAAATGGTTTCCCGTTTTCTCAATTAATGTTATTCGATCTATCAAAATCATTCATATCTTTTGAATTTAATTTTAATTAGACTTATAAAATTATTGTTGTTAAAAATGAATACTTATATTTGCAAAAAATATTCCTGTAGTCTACAAAGAAAACGATTGCTCGATTCATTTATTAATTAAAATTAATTTATTATTTATTTATTTATTCGTTAACAAGCAAATATCAATGAGTGTTTTTTAAATGTGAATAAAAATTAGTCATTTAAAAGAAAATTCTTTCATTCTTAAAACTACAATAATAATAATAATAATAATAAAACTTTATTCGGCGTTCTATTAGGATAAAATCCCCTTAGTTGCGTACTCATTCAAACTGGATTGTCGTTAAATTTAAATTTTTTGTCGAAAACTTCTTGCAACCCTTCGGCAACTAAGTTCTCCCGCTTCCCCGTTGTTGCGCATATCGATTAGAAGCTCAGCCCCGTGGAAAAAAAATCAAACGCCGGCCATAAGGACATGCAATGCCCTCGTGCGTTTCTTCGTTACGTTCCCTCATCCCTCGCCGCGGTCGTGTGCAGTATGCATGTAAATACGCGAGATAACGATCGCTGTGTACACCTGATTTACACACGTGCCGCGACGCGTGCCGAGCGCATTCTTTTCCGCTCCGTAGCCTTTTTCGCTTTCTCTCTCTCTGTGTGTCGAGTGATTTTCGTGAACGGGGGTAGACGTTACAGGTGAATGGAGGGGGTTAATTAGGAGTCGCGCCGGTATACTTATCGTTGGAGGGCTGCTAATGACTTTGGCAATGAATATGTCTCGGTGATTGATTGTTTTATGATAAGGGAAACCGTTGGGGTGAGCTATTTTCGTACTCTTTTAATTATCGAAAAATTCTGGGATTTAAATTTTTTATATTTTCTAATTTATTCAGAATATTTTTAAATCCGCGTCTGTCTCTGAAATTATAAATTTTCACTATTGCCTTATATATCCTTCTAGCAGCTTTTGAGTTAAAAAATACTGTTTATTTTCGAATCTAACAGGTTAAAAAGAAACTCCGTCATAAATCTCGTGATAAGGGAGGATAATAATTTGCCTAGAGTAATGTTAATAATTGCACATTGTTAGAAGCCGTTCCGCCGTATTTCTGTGACTATACCATTCGCAAACCCATGAAGTACCTTTACAGGGAAAGAAATGCCTAAGATATATAGGTATACGAGGCGCTTGCTTTTACAGTTTAAGCGCCGTCCATGTTTTATTCATTTGAAATGTGGAAGGCGATATTACACGTACTCGCGCAGAACTACGAAACATGCCGAGCCTCGGGCTGAAGAATAAAGGAAATGGAAATATTAACGTAATGACCTATGCAATTTCTCTCAGAATTAATGAGTTTTAAAATACTAAAATTTACGTTTCAAGGGATACTCACGTTATAATCGATTACTTTATTAAACAAAAAGTAAATATTAAGTAAGTAAATATTAAAGTAAATTTTTGTTAATGCATTTAATCAAAGGTGTTTCACTTATGAAAGTTTCTGATGATTTGAAGGCAAATTAAAGACTAAAATTTGAAGACTCTGATTATTTTTTAAAAATATTCCATTCATTTCTAAATACTTTTTAGAATTTAGGAATGCTTTTCTATATTTGACTCTGCAATAATATTTAGCTTTTATTGTAAATTATTTACTTTTAGTAACTTCCGTTTTTAAATTTAATTAATAATCGATATTAAACAAATTCTATTGCTTTCTCAGGTGAGATAATACTAGCCAGGCCTTTAGAAGAGTTGACGAAAATCACTCACGTGGGGGCGCCGATCGTGTTAAAGATTGTTGCCGAAGAAATTAGAACTATGAGAGACGAGCCTCCTGCTCAGGCGACGATTGTGGAACTTGGACTTTTACTTGGAGAGCCAGGGAACAGCCCACCGTACTTTGAAAATGACAAGTCAGTATGAATTTTAAAACCAGTAAGCTTTGTTAGTAACTAGTTAAAATTTCAGCTGTAATAAAAAATTTAAACATCACTATCATATTATTGCATTGATTATTTTTTGTTTTTTAATTTTATTAATCGAATGGGGCTCCAAAAATAAAATACAATATGTAACAAATGAAAAGTAAAATATTTTTTCAACATTTTCCTAGTTACGTGGCCTGGATCGATGAAAACGCTGAGCCGGGTACGATAATCATGTTTACCGAGTCTTACTCCACGCTTGTCAAAGACGAGGACATCGGCAAAGCTGGTGTCTTTGCTTTAAAATTGGAAAATAACAATGGAACCTTCGAAATCAGCCCCGCTGTCGCGGAAAGAACAGCAAGTTTTATTATAACAGTGCGTGACAATAGCCTTATCGACTACGAAAAATTCAAAAGTCTTCGCTTCAAGGTAAAATAGATAAATAAATTAATAAGCTTTATATATATTTCGATATAAACGTACGATTCATCAACAGATTGTTGCTCAAGAAGTTGGGCCTGCAACTAATTTATCGACATCTGTACCGGTGACAATTTTTTTGAGGGATATAAACGATAATCCGCCAGTGTTCGATATACCAGTTTATGAAGTTACTTTATCAGAAAATGCTAATGGCGGTACGAGAGTCGTTCAGGTAATTTACTTTTATTACACATCAACCATAGCATTATAAAAACTTTTCGTAATAATCTCGGTAATTTACGAGTAATTTAATACTTCAGGTACACGCAACGGATAATGACGCAGGCGTCTTTGGCAGAATCCAATACGTTAAGATCGTTGGCAGTGGAAGCGAAGCTTTTGAAATGAATCCAGATACAGGACTGATTACTGTGTCAATGGGATCTGTTCTTGATCGCGAACAAACATCTAGATTAGAACTGACTGTAGAGGCGAGAGACGAAGACGGCAGAGGACTCAAAGGCATCGCCACCTTGATTGTAAACATTTTGGATGTTAATGACAATGAACCTGTTTTCGAAAAAGGCATATACGAGTTTTTACTTAACGCCGAGTTAACGAACTTTACGATGCCTGCCTTTATTAAGGTATTAATTATGAGTCAATAAAATTGTTGGAATAAGATTCCTTTTTTATAAATCTGAAAATGTGAATTTTTAGGCTACGGATTCTGATGCTGAAGCTCCAAATAATATTGTGCGGTATGAGATTGTCCATGGAAATTACGAAAATAAATTTCAATTAAACGAAGAAACTGGCGAACTTATGCTTCGCGAAGCTATAACTAGAGTCAGAAAAATTCGGCAAAATCTTAAAAACAATTTGACGTCCAATTTAAGGAAAAAATTTCGAGAAACCGATATTCAATTATCAAGAAATCAAACGAATACCACCGACGCGACAAATTCAACTTTCGATCCAGGATTTCGTGATTTTCACCTTTTAAATAATTTGACTGATTTAGATTCAGATTCAACAAATCAGAGTAGAAGAAGGCGAGCAGAAGATAATCCCCTCTTTACATTGACTGCTAGAGCCTACGATTTAGGTATTTTATAAATTTATTTAAAGATTAATTTCTTACTTCACGGACAGCAATTAATTTTCGTAATTACAGGAGTTCCACATCTTTCAAGTATAGCACAAATCCGGATTCTGCGCCCAATGTCTGCCTTTGCTCGAATAGTTATGTTCGTAATGCCCGGAGAAAATCCAGACCCCAAGAAAACTGCTGAAACGTTGGCTACGATTACAGGTAGTCGCGTGACAATTCAAGAGATAAAGCCGTACGTTCCTCAAGTCGATCCTGGAAGTAATTCTGATTTAGGGAAAAGGTAATTTTTTTATTATACGAATTTTCTGCGCCTTTGTAAAATTTCAAAAAATTGTGCAATAAAGGGACAGCCAAATATATTATCATTGATAGATAAAAAATTGTTCATGCATTTTATGAATAAAATTTCATTTCTAATTTTACAGAAGCGTAGTTGTTGCTCGGGTAGAGCAGAACGCTCCTGGAACGTTAGTAGATGTTGACAAAATCAGGACGTCATTAGCTGCTAACGGATTCGGTATTCTCAGTGGCATGGATGGTTCGGATAATTACGCTCATCCCGGCACAGAGGACAATCCAAATAGCAGCAACAGTGGAAAGAGCAATACTAAGAATGTAACAATTGTTAATTCGAGTACCGAAGAAGTGGTAAGATAATTTAACATTATTTAACAAATAATCAATTACAGTTAAAGCAGACTCTAATTATGATTTGTTTTCTTTTTCAGACGGTTTACAAAGCTGAAAAAACATTGCTAACGTGGCTGTTGGTTCTTTTGGGTCTTTTACTTCTTGCTGTTTTAATTACGTTAATTATCTGCTGCATTTGTCCAATGTGCCCATTTTATATGGAACCGCGTAAAAGACGTATTCATTCTTCCGAGACTCTAATCATTCGTTCTGACGGAAGACCTAAAAGACATATGCATCGAAAACCTATTAATATGGATGGTAATACTTTATTTATTCATCTTCGTATTATAGCATTATAGCATAAACATGTCTGAAACACATCACTTTACAAATAACATGCAATAAAAAGTTAAAGAGTCCTTGGTATAATGATTCAGTTATTATTTCAGACAAAATCGTGAATTTATCTTATCAGTCAAGAAAAAATTGTGCAACGAAATGATATTGGGTATTATTGAGACTGATAAGAGTCAAAGACAGAAATTTCTTTTTTTAAATATGAAAAAAATCAATCAAATAATAAAATATACTAAGGTTGCATTTTTTCCAAAGCAAATTCAGATTTATCAAAAAGTGGATACTTTGACATTTTTCCCCACATAATTTTACTTCCAGTCCACATACATAAATTGCTTATTTACCCTTAAATCCTCAGGTTACTGCGGCGAACGAAAAGAGGCCTGGAGCGCGGATCCAGCGCGTCAGCACTGGCAGTTCAACCGTCGCAACACTCGAAACGCGGGCATCGCTTCTTTACCCGGCGACGTGGTTCCCGGCCACCAGAACGTCGCGGAGGTGGAGCATCTGCGCCGAGTCGCTTCCCTGAGGCACGAGGGCGGCTTGGCGCCACCCGAGCCCGGAGTCTTCGGCGAGCACGTCGTCCACCAGACCCGGGTGATCCCCATGCCCGCGGAGGACGAACGAATCTACATGGAGGACGTGGAGGGGAACCGGAACTACGAGCAGGCGGAGGTCGATTCGTTGAGGAGGCACGAGTTGGATAGGGGAAGCGATGGGGTTCTGAGGGATGGGCCGAGGCCGATGCCGATACCAGGTAGACAGGAGGTCAGGGAGCAGCACTTTTACAGGGACGGCAATGCTGAGGTTCTCAGGCTGGTCACAAGAGGAGACATTGAAGATCGGGATCGGGCAGTATGTATTGCATTAATTCGTATTTATACTTTTACATATTTATAGTAAAAAACATACAATCGAGTTATTGGCTGTAATAAAAAATATTAATACTTAATAGAGGTTGGTATACTAATGACAATACAATTCTCGTATATTTTTTATTTTATTTTATTTATTTAATTATTTAATCCAGATTAATAATATAATTACATTACATAAGAAAATTAAGTAATCCAGCAGAGGAATATAAAATTCCTTTATGCTTGACTCGAAAAAACTCCGTACAAAGCTAATAACTAAAATTAAAACTAAAAGAAAACTGAAGCAAGCCTTGTAAGTCTTAATTTTAAGCTTATCATTTGTCCTGGTTATTTCACGCTACGTTACGACTAATATGACGTCACAACTCGCGCATGCATCGCGCCGAGTGCATTAACTTGTAAAACGCGAAATTAATATTTTTAATTAATAAATTGATATGCTATTGGTCGAAGCATCAATGCGGTATTTAGAACTAAATACTCCAGTAGTTAAACATTGAATTTATACGATTTTAATATTGATAAATTGATGGTTTACACGGTCCGACGGATCGCGAAAACGGGCCCATATGATTAATACGGAGCAGGTAATCACCCGCTTTACAATTCATTCTCATGCTATTTAACTATCTTTTAATGATTTAAATTTGCAATTAATTTAATTAAAATTGAATCTGAATTTGCTAATATTATTAAATAAATTTTAAAATGTGTGTCACAAACATAAAACAAGACTTGCTTATCACTTATAAACTATAAACTTGCTAATTTATAATTTTTTATCTGTCTAGCAGTTAAATAAAACTTTGAGAAATATTCATAATAGATTAATTATATCTATTACTATTATATACAAACTTAGGTTTATTTATTAATAAAATAAAAGGATCAAGTCTGTCTTTATAGCATTTACAGATGTATATTATATATACATCATTTGTATATTCATTGAATAGCATTAACAATAGTAGTCAGTTTAAAGAAGTTTAAGAAGTTTTTTTTAGTAACCCATTTTTTTTATTCATGTAAAAATAATACGAATACTTTTTTCTGTTATAAAAATTTGGCTTTTATTTTAATAATAAAACCGACTTGTTATTAAAATGAAAAGCAAATTTTTATAATTTTTATGCTCTATCTCTAGCATTGAACGAAATAATTTTAATCTAATCTGTATATTATACTATAAATTGGCTTGAGCGCGTCAACTTTACTTTATATTTCAATGTAATAAGGTTTGAAATCCGTACACCCTTCTTTAGATTTGATCCCAAAGTCTGACATTGGAATTGCCGAATAAAAGAAAGCACGAAATGAATTTTTCTTTCCCAGAAGGAACTCTATCACGCAAACGGCAAAGACATACTGCTGCAGCGATTTATCGAGGATCAAAAGCTTCGGCGAAGCCAGGATCTTCGAGACAGTTTTCACGAAAGCTTGCACGAGGCAGACGTAGAGAGGAGTATGGAGTCCCATCAGAGGCTCAATGGACCGACGGAAATTCTGATTATACCGGAGAGACTGGAGCTGCAACGTCAACCCAACTATAATCAAAGGCAGCATCAACAGGAGCAGATGGTATCGAATATAATTGCACAAATTTTATTTGTAAAATAATTTAAAAATATTTTTTTTTTCTATTACTTTGGAAATGTATAAATGTCTCCCTCTGATCGATTTAAAACGTAATGGTACTGAAAACTTAACTTTAAATTTGTAAATGAGTTTTTTTTTATTATTATTTTTGACAATCAATTTTTAATTAATGAAGTATTTTTTAAGTAACAATTGAGGTGCTAATGAATAGTGTTTTAATTATTTTCAATTTTGTAATCTCAAAATTCAAATTATTCAAACCGTTTCTGCATTGAATTATATTACATTTAAAATAAAAGCAATTTTATAACATTTTTTTTTTAAAGTACCGAATTAAATATTGAGTTTTAGCAATAAAATATATAGAGAATGTATAGAATTTTAAAGTTTTAACCGCTTTTCGATCGCTTACAAAACTGCAATTTGCTTCTGTTATTTGTTCCTCAACTGAAGTTTTTACTTTATAATGTTAGCCATTTAGATAAAAAATGCTTTAAAAAAACTGAAAAAAATCACAATAAACGGATCTTGCATTTTCTACAATTTACTATATCAAAGAAAAAAGTTCACCCGAAAATAGCAAGCGCGCACAGAGAATTCCCCTCGCCCCTGCACCCGTCGAAATTCCCAGCTCCAAGTACACATCTCGACTCGTAATTGCGTGCGCAGTTAAACGCGGCGGACGTTCAGCGTCTGATCATCGAGCGCAATTACAAATCCAAGGACGAGGAGGGCGTCGACGGCTCGACGTACAGGAGCAAGGGGGCCCCGAGGGTATCCGTGAGAGACGCGGAAGTGACGGCGGCCGGAGAGGCGACGAGGAGCGTGGAAAACGCGTCTTACACACTGCACGACGCCGAGCTGATGAGGCAGAATGCCCTCCTAACGAGGCTCCTGCTCGAGAAGGAGGCGCGCGGATTGAATGTGCCCCAGCTCGATAATGCGAGCTTCCTTGAAACTCAAAGTCTTCCAGGTACGGTGTTTGCTCTTTACTTCTTTTTCTGCTCTTCTGTAGCCTTACGAAATATTATATTCTACTGAATATATTTTTTAAAGATTTAGTTTAAAAAAGAAAAACTTCGTTAAACCCTAATTATTTAGAAAAGTAAAATACTATTGTAAAAATGTTGGATGCTTTTTTTTATTACTCTGACATGGTGTATAGAAATTGCGCGCAACAGACTCGTATTCATTTAATTTAGAATTTCTGTGCTCTTACCTTTCAAGTACAGTTAGGATATACAGTCAGAGCTGCGGCTGTCAGTTTATGTACTCATTTTTATGTACTCATGCAGTAGAATTAGCTAAAGCACAAATCTTGCTTTATGTATTTATAAAAAAAAATCGTTTTAAACAGTATAAACTTAAAATCTCAATTTTAATAATTATAATTACAAATTACAAAAAAAGAATTAAAAAAAAATGTTACTTTCATAAAAAGTAAGAATTTGTGTACAGTTTATGCGATTAAAAAACTATTTTGTTTTAGGACAAGTAGCCATTGCCACGCAAACTGACAGAACGGCGGCAACGCAGACGGAATTCTTCTCACGAAGTCGCAGTGACAATGAAGAATCAGAAGAAGATCCGCGCTTACGTCGAAAATCTAAACTGAAGGGAAAATTCGAAACGAAAGAGGATTTTACGAAAACGAAGACTATCTGGGTCAGGACACCAATACCAGAAGAGAGTCGGGCTCAAAGCGGAACTAAAAAAGCCACCCCCACGAGAACGAAGATCGAGGTGTCGGAAAGTCGGAAGGTCTCGATCTCGCCGGACGTTCTCAAGGAAATCACAAACTCGCTAAAATCCGGCGAATCGGGCGGTTCTCATGACGAGGAGGAAGACGAGGAGGATCGAATCCCGGAGAATCGCAAAGCGAATAAGACGCATAAAGTAACTTCGAGCAAAATCGTTTGCATGAGCCAGAACAGGAAGAAGGTCAAAGAATCGACGAAAGTAGACGGCGATTCGACGACGCCTTCGCCGGAAACGAAGGAGCGGAGCGCAGCGACGAAAGGCAAAATTAGAAAGAAGATAGAAAAGCCACCTAGGAAAAAGCTCGAGAAGAAGGTGGAATCGGAAAAGAGCCACTTTATGGAGCCGAGTTTCCGAGTCCTGGAACGGGAGATTAGCAGTTTCCAACAAAAGATTCGCGAATTTGGAGATAAGAAATTAAAAATGTTGAAAAAGGAGGATGGTAGCAAGGGTGACAAGGAATCCGAGGACGACGACGGAGCTACTTACGGAGTCTCGAAAAAATGTGAGGTCACTGTAAAGAAATCCAAGAAAAGCTTGTCAAGAGAAACCAGCCCTACAAAAATTACTGTAGAGCAGAGAACGAAGACCAGCGAAGAAGAGACAAAAACTAGGCAGCAGCGGAATATCAGCAGTTCGGATCTCGAAGATTCTGACAAGCCAAAGACAGACACATCGAACGTGAACGAAAGTATGGTACAGTGCGAGAAGACAAAACTGCAAACAAGAAGTCAATCAAAATTAAGAAGGCAAACACATCTAGAGAGTTCCGATACCAAGTCGAGCAACGAAAAGATAGAAAAGTCCGAGGACAGTGAGTGTAAAATAAACAAAGTAAAAGATAGCTCCTCTTCTGAACCGAACTCGTCTTTGAAAACTGATTCTACTTCGAGTTCTGGTAAAGACTCTGGCAACCAGCAAGAAATCGAAAAAGGCAGAAAGGTTCAGGAGCAGGAAAAGAAGAAGGCGCAAAGTCAAAAAGTTGTAACGAAAGCGAAGGGAGGTGGTATTGTAGGTATAAAGCGAAAACTAACATCTTCCCTGAAGTCAAAAACAGTTGACGAGAGAATGCAGCAAAAACCGAAGAAAGAAGAGAAGGTTTACAAAGCTAAATCTTTAACGAGTGATGAGAGTAAATTAACTTCACCGCTGAGGAGTAAAGAAAGCGTACATCAAAAGAAATCGGCCTCATCCGAAGGAGAAAAATCGAATCGAGTTACTAAATCGTCTACGAGTAGAGAATCGATGGGAATAGACATCGACAAGTTAGTTAAGGATGTAAAAGGAACTGTGCAGAAAGAAATTTCATCTTTAACTCAAGCAGCCAAAGATGCTTTGAATATTAAGAAATCGGAAGAATCCAAGGATAAAAAGGAAACAGGAACAAAGAAAGTAAAGGAAGAGCTGAAAGCTCAATCATCTGATCAACGAAGTCATTCGATGAGTCTTTCTAAACAAGGAAGTGAAAAAACCAAAGATGTGGAAAAAGAAACTAAATTAAAATCTGTAGATAGTAAAGAGAAAAGAGAAAAGCTCAAAAATTTAAAAGAAAAATCAAAATCTACTGAAAGTAGTTCTTCGACAAAAACTAAGAAGTCGGACGAAGCTATTTCATTTATTGTTATTGAAAATAAGAAAACTGTTGCAGCTGTAGATAAAACTCAAGAAGAGGAAACAATATTAGCAAAATCTAAACACGTAAAATCCCAAGAACTTGATATAAAAAAAGAAAATGATAGTTTTAGAATGAAACAGAGTACAAGTAATAGTGAAGATGATGACATAAAGTTGATGATATCTGATAAAATGAAGGAAACGAAAACTGTTACATCTAATAAAGTAGATGAAATAAAGAAATCCAAGACTGATGAGGTTACGGAAACTAAAAAAGTTATATCAGATAAAGTCGATGAAACAAAAAAATCTGTAAATGATGAGGTTAACGAAACTAAAAGTATTACACCCGGCAAAGTAGATGAAACAAAGAAATCTATGATTGATGATGTTTCCGAAACTAAAAAAGTTATATCTGACAAAATAGATGAAACCCAGAAATTCATGACTGATCAGGTTTCCGAAACTCAAAAAGTTATATCTGACAAAGTAAATGAAACAAAGAAATCCATGACTGATGAAGTTGACAAAACTAAACATATTATATCTGACAAAGTAGATGAAACCCAGAAATCCATGACTGATCAGGTTTCCGAAACTCAAAAAGTTATATCTGACAAAGTAGATGAAACAAAGAAATCCATGACTGATCAGATCAATGAAATGAAAAATATTATATCCGACAAAGCAGATGAAAGAAAGGAATCTGTGATTGATGAAATTAACGAAACTAAAAATATTATACACGACAAAGTCGATGAAACAAAGAAATCTGTAACTGATGGGGTTAACGAAATTAAACAAGTTATATCCAATAAAGCGGATGAAACAACAAAATCTGTTACAGATGAACTTCTAGAAACTAAACAAGATATTTCTGATCAGATTGACGTAACTGAAAAGGATGTTAGTAATGCCATGAAAGAAACTAAAGAAAGCGTAACTGAAAAAGTTGAAAAAACTAAGAACACGGTAAAAGAAAAAATTGATGAAAGCGTTAAAATAATATCTGATAAAATGATCGAAACAAAAGAAAATGTGGCAGATAAAATCGGAGAAGCTAAACAAAATATAATAGATAAAATAGATGGAACAAAGAAAATTATATCCGATAAGATTGATCAGCTTGATAAAAAAAAAGACAATGTAAGTGAAAAAGTTGATGGATCAATTAAAAATTTATCAGACAAAGTGAATGAAACAGATTCTAAAATATCTGACAAAATTAGTGAAGTGAAGAAAGGTGCAACCGATGACGTTAGTGAGACAAAAGCCGAAGTATGCAATAAAATAAAAGAAACCAAGAAAGCAATATCAGATGAAATAGATGAAACTAAAAAAATGGTTACTGATAAATTTGATGAAACGAAAGAAGACGTATCGGATAAAATAGAGAGCACGCAAAAGTTTGTATCTGACGAAATTCATGGAACTAGCCAATCGATATCTGATAGAATTGACGAAACCAAAAATCATATTTCGAGTAAATTGAGTGGAACTGCAAATACTATATCTGAGAAGTTTGAGGATTTAAAAAATATTGCTTCTGATAAAATCAGTAGATCCAAAAATGTTATTTCAGACAATATTGAGAAAAGTAAGGAGAGTGTAGCAAAAGAAATTGATAAAACTAAAGAAAGTATAGTCGGTAAAATTGATAAAGGAAAAGTAGCTGATGAGGTTACATTAATTAAAGAAAATGTGTCGGATGAAATCGATAAAACCAAAGGTAGTGTTAAAAACGAAATAATCAAATCGCAGAAGAGCGTGGAAGAAAAATGTCATAAAACCACAGCGTATTTGTCTGACATAATCGATCACCCAGCTGCACCAAATAATCAAGAAATAAGTGAATTGAAGGAACTATCTGGAGATAAAAAAGATACTCTTTCAGATGCTGAAGTAACAAAAAGCTCCAGTATCCATACAGTGGAGGACAAGAAAGATGTTAAAGTAGGTTTAAGTGATAAAGAAACTGTCGCGTCTCAACCAAAGTCTTTAAGTCTTCCAACCGAAATGAAAAACGAAGAAGAGAAAAAAGCAGAAGGGCCTAATATTGAAACAGCTACCGAAACTACTGAAAGCGAAAGTGGAGCGAACACGAGCAGCACAAAAGAAGAGCAATTAAGTTTAAGCAGTGCATACGTGAAGGAAGTAACCAAGGAGATCCTAAAAATAGAAAAAGCGAATGCGACTGCTCCTCGAGCTAAACCATCAGCGACCAAAGACTCCGAGATGAAAAAAGGCAAGGAGGGAAGCGACGGTCAGAGGCCGCGAAAATTGGAATCGCAGCCCAGTATCTCGATTTGTACAGCTACGACGGGCGACAGCTCGGATGATGATTCGTCGAGCGCGAGCGACATCTCGTCGAAAACGGCGCTTCGCACCAGTAAACCTTACGGCACGCCGAGGCACTCGGTTTCCTCGGCGGGGGAGGAGGAGCTCGCGAAAAGCTGGAAGCCGCCGAGGCAGAGGTGGAGCTCCGAGGCGGCGGCGGATCCGCTTCGGAAAGTCGATAAGCAGCAGCCGAGCGCCGCGGCGATTTTCGAGTCGCCGCCGGTGGATAAGCCGGAAATCTCCGCGGGGAAGCCCAGGCTCGATCAAGCGAAAGTGCTCAAGTCGCCCTCGGGGAAAAGCCCCAAGGACTCCGAGCACAAATCGATGGGACAGTCCGGGATAAAAATACCGCCGGTTTGTATACTGCTTTCAATCAAATCTATTTGTTAGAATTCAAAAAGTAAAATTATGTCTAACATATTTTTGTCAGTTTTAAATAAATATAATAACTTTTATGAGCGTTTTTTAAAATAAATTTTCACAAATCTTATTGGCCGTGTATATTTTTAAAAGTTTAATATATGAATTGAAGCGATTTACTGCCTTAATTTTAATTGAAATGCACTTATTTTGCTTTTCTATTTGTGTTAGGGTTCGGATAGTAAATCACCAAAAGCAGGATCGACCCAGGAAGCATCGAAAAGTCGGCCAGTGGTCGTCTCCGTAAAAAAGAAAGAGCAGCAACAGCATCTCCGAACCGAGCACCTCACTCGTCACACGGAGTCTCGCAAAGCGTCCCCGCGGCGAGAGAAGCCCGACGGCAAAAAGAGCCAAGCCCGTTCGGAAGATCGCGCTCCAAAGTCGACGGTGACCACATCGACCAGTACGACGACGACGACGAGCAGCGAGCAGCGCAAGGAAATTCGCTCGAAGCACCTAAAGCTGCACGTGAGTCACCACTGCCGCCAGCCGAAGGAGGAAGCGACGTCGCCGATGGTGGAAAAGCGCGGCGGAATCTCGCCGGCGAGGGAGGCGAAGGACGAAGCCGTCGGCGCGCAGAGAATAATCGACTACGGCAAGGATCCCGAGGTGGCCAATGCGCGATCTCGTTACATGGCTTGGTACCAGCAGAAGCGCGCCGAAATGGAGAGGAAGCGCCGCGAGAAGAAGGAGGCCGAGGAGGAGCAGCTCAAGCCCAAGTGGGTCAAGAAACAGGCCGGCAAATCGAGGAAGGCCAAGTCCGCGGAAGAGAAGGACCAGCGCGATGATGAAACGAAGGTATTTTCATTGATAAACAAATTTTCGTATAACAAATTTTTGTTTTATCAAAATATCCTAGGGGTAAAAAAAGATATTGCGGTGATACATTAATTATTATACATATATTATACTTAATATCTAGAAGAAATATTTGAAAGGGTTTTCTGGCCAAGACTTATAGTAGGTAAACAAGGAGAGATCTGTATCCTTCCATCACCAGCCTTTTCCATATAAACCCATTACCCCCACCACTTTAATCAACAGGTGAGACGCACCTGTGCAGGTGAGAAA
>UCOM01001505.1:0-39993 GCA_900474385.1 Ormyrus pomaceus
CGTTCGGAATCAAGGCGCACGCCAGCGGGGGTCCAATTCGCAGCCGGCCATCAGCTCTTGCAATCTCCCCAATGTAAATTTTCACGTCGCTGCCGCCGGTGGTGGTTGCGGGAGAGCTCTCGCTTTGATCGCCAGTCAGCGATATAAATGCACCGTCAGGCGTGTGTTTTGTGCGTGGGGGATACGAAGCTCTCTCTCTCTCTCTCTCTCCTGGCGCATGCAGCAGCAGAAGCTACCGTCGACCGTCAAATTACGACGCGGCCGAGTCATAGCACTCGCAGTTTACGATACTCCGAGCGGCGAACCGCAAAGGCTAAAAGTTTAGGGCTCCGAGGCTGTTGAATCGTTTTTCATCGCCGCGCGCAACTGCGGGATCTGTCATTTAATGGCTGCCGGCTGCTTTTCAATTGAGATCGTCAGGTTTCAAATGAATTTTTTAACGGTTTTTTGAATTTGAAAATGTCTCTTGCATCATTTATCAATCCTCATTTAACAGTGCAACGAAAAATTTATAAAAGTGAGACGCCATTACACTTTACCACAGTTTTCATCAACAAAATATCCCAGCCTCCCTCTCGTCCCACGCGAGCAGAAATGATCAGCGTCTCTTTGTCCACAAACTAAGCCATTCGTAATAGCTCGGCGGCCGGTCGGGGCCGCAAAAAGCTTCGATAAAGCCGTGCTCGCGTCCATTGTCCATTTATCCAGGCGAGCTCTTCCCCGGCCGCCACCCGCGCTTTGGTGTATACGCCAACGTAAATACATACGGGGAGAGAGAGAGAGAGAGAGAGAGAGTACGTCGAAATCGTCACCATCAAACGGGGTTACGTCTCGCGCGAATCTCGCGGCGCGGCACGCGCACACATAACGCACAGGTTGGCGCGGTGGTCGCTTTTTACGGCGGCGAGTGTTACTCAGGGCTGTGTACGCGGGTAGTGCACTTCCCTTATGTCCGGCGCGTTTGTAAGCGCGCGTGCGTGTACGTCACGAACGAGCGCGCTTTACGACCTGTGTTCTCCTTTATTAACGTTTCCCGCGGTGCAGCGCGCGCCGGGAGACAATGCGCCTGCGCAATGAGAGAGAGAGAGAGAGAGTGAGAGCGGGGGGGACGGTGCTTTTGTCTTAATCGCCGCTCGTCATTGGCCCGTTGCTTCTTATGAGTTTCCGTGTCATTATCTCTCCGCCGGCGCTTCCGCTTTTTCATTTTCAACAATTTATTTTGCGCTCGCGAGCGACGTGCTTCCGCTCGTTGGGCTCGCGGTGGCACTGCGGGCTTGGGATTTTTTTTCTGCGCCGCGCCCGAGAAGAGCGTCGTTGGGGCTGTTTGGCGTCTTTGATCTATGATAATAGAAGATCTCTGTGTATGTATGTGAAGAAAATAAAGCGCCGAGGTTGATGCATTACGATGAAAACGATGTTTTGGTGGAAATTGTATTTTTAGCTAGGAATTGTATTTTTATTTTTTATTTAATTAAATTAATAGTTAAATAAACTACAGTATAGGTGAATTAAAATCTGGGATTAATTCAACAATTTGAAACATATTTACTAATTTAATTCTAACGGCTACTGTGCTAACACAATTTCAAGATTTCTGCAAATCCTAATATTATCTCGTTATAATCGGATAATGCATCCATAAAGCACACGACATATACTTAAACAGCCCATCCGTCTAGTTATTGTTGATTATTGTGTATCACGTATAATCCAGATGGAACGCGGAATAAACGGCTCATAGAGAATCGACGTATTGTTCTTAGTTCAATCAGGATCATTCCCTCTTGATCTGGCTGAAATGATCGTCACCGAGGACTACGGCAACTCTCTCTCTCTCTCTCTCTTTTCCCTTGGGTATGATCCATCCTGGTTTATCAAATCGCTGCGGGCTCTCAATGAGCACGGAAATCTGCGCTGCGCCGGCTAATTGCGATTTGGGGCCGGCTTTAAGTTACACTCGGCTTTTCATTTCCCGGCTGGTCGGTAGTGCCTCGATATGAGCGTGCGTTTGGAATTAAATTGCGCTCGAGAGCGGATATCTTGCATTGCGCTAAATTTGCGGCAGAATCTTGTTGGCGAAGTTTGGCGCGCGCTCGTTGGATTGGAATTAAAAGCGATGAAGACAGTTTCTTTTTTTTTTTTTTCTATAGTGCTTGGTACAGGGAATCTATCTCTTAATTTACGTAACGTGATGAAACCGTACGTATTCTGAGTTTGATTTAAGTTTTTATTAGGAATCAAACATCATTTGCAGACTTTATGTAACTCTCTATAGTTTATAATGAAATTTTATGCCAATTTGTTTATTCCTGCAATCATTTAATTACACAGTAATCCTTCTTTTTTTTCACAGTAATCTTTCTTTTCTGTTTTCCAGTCGAAATCAACTTATTTTAAAGGCAAAGGAAACGTTGAAACGCAGGAAAGCAATAGATAACCTTGGGGGTGCAGAGGAACGTGAAATTGACGATTAAGGCAACTCGGCCACGGAATTTCCGCGGCGAATAAAAGACCGCACGCTAGATAGCACCTGCTGCATACGTATATAGTCCGGACTCAAAGAGACTCGATGAATGTAAATGACTTGGGAGATACCAGATACCAGCGCTCTCTCTCTCTCTCTCTCTCTCTTCTCTCGCTTGTATATACATCGCTCGTACGTATTCCGCACGCTACGCTTGCTTCCAGTTCGATTCCGCGGCTGACTTAACGCGGAACGGCACTACTTCTCCTCTCCGACGGGGGGAGGTTACAAAGGGGAGAAGGCAGTCACAAAGATTATTGGAAATGCCAAGGCCTCGCCTCTTTTTATTCATTTCGCCGCGGACCTCCCAATTACTTGCGCCATTTTTGCCCCGCGAAATTGCGGGGAAATTCACTTCTTAGATATGTGTGTCGGCGCAGTTATCTGGCTCCTCGTACGGAAAAAGTGCGAGAACTCCTTGCCGCGGGCTGCGGAGTTTTCAAGAAAAATTTCAAAATTACAACTTTCGTTTGATACACCTCAAGTAAAACTCTTCCAGCCGAATCCTCGGAAAGTATTCGGAAGGGATGACACGCTCTGGCTCATGCACCCGCAAGTGCAATTAACCCGCGAAAATACGTGTATCATAGACGCGTGTGGCTCCGCGGGCTCGAGAGAGGCGAACGTGGCACGCGAGCTGAAGATCTCGCAGAGTGCATTCGTCGAACCAAAAAACCAGGTGAAGAGACAGGAAGGGAGAGGGGGGGGGGGCAGGTAAGGAGAAAAGAGCGAAAAGAGCGAGAAATTTCTAGTGTCCCCACTCGCGTGCGTACTTGTGCGACCCGCGCCGAGAGAACCGTTTACCTTTGAACGTTAAGGTTGAAACTAGCTAAACGAATTACCTTCGTTCGAATGCGCGCCGGCGACGTCGAGTCTTGCGCGCTGCGGGCTCGTTAATTAAAATCGGCGAAACTCGCGCGGCAGTCGCGCGTATGCCCTGTCTATCGCGATCGTCATTACCCCAAGGCGAAGCGGAATTTAGATACGCGCTATTAGTCGTATTTTAAACACGCTGCTTTCTGCTCGAGTTGGCGCTGAGTTTTCGCAAATCTTCAAAGTAAATAAACGAGCCGTTGAATGGTGTTTGGGAAAATGGGTTAATAGAGTAATTCTCAATACGAGAATTTCGCGTTCATTATGAGTCTAAAGCTTATAGGTTTAAGCCAGTTCTGAAATTCATTTAGTAATCCATTTAATTGTACGCATAAAAGACAATTAGAAGATTCAATGCTCTAACTTCTGTTTAATAAATACCACTAATCTCTTTCCCCATTTCGGAAAATTGTTTAATCCAATAACGAAAGCCTATACGAACGGAATACAGAGAAGCGCAGAAATCGAGAAATAGGGAGTGAGAATGAGAGGGAGAGAGAGAGAGAGAGAGAGCGCGGAGAGTGTAAGAGAAGGAGAGCGTCGATGATTTAGCGGAAATTACAAGAGATCGTAGGGGTTCCGCGGGAGCACAGAGCCCGGCAATAAGCAGTAAATCAAAAGCGTACTTCGCCATCGTATGCAGATAACGAGGCGCAGTTATTTTGCTAAAAAAAAAAAAAAGCGCCGCGATTCGAAACCAGACGAGCGGAGCCGAAAGGCAAGAGGAAGGGACGAAAAACGCAATGCGAAGAAAACTGCCGGTGATAAATTGATAAGCCAAGGGAAATAGATATGGAGCGGGAAAAATCGCCTCGGAAGTAGTTTAAAAGAAAGGCTCTATTAGGTGTTCCGTTTTATTCTAGCTTTTCCGCGCTCATTGCTGTAGAATATATTTCCTCGTGATGAATAGTTTCGAACTTTTTATCTGAAATTATGCAGAAGCGTGCTTTATGATTTGATACAATTTGTATATTCGATCTAAAGATTTGAATCGCAAAAGTAGGATATCATATTTTTTTCAGCTCATCAAAGATATTGTTAGGTCTACGTTCTTCCTTATAGAAGATACGTATTTTTTTTTTATTCTTATTGATAACGCAAGGAAATAAAAGTGGAAGAAGGAATATTTTACTTTTTCTTTTACTTTCTCAGATAATGGCTGCTACTTTTGATTGCGTCAAATCGACGTGAATAATGAAAAAAAATTTAAAAGTATTCCAGCGAAAGTGTCAGAGAAGGTTATCGCCAAAGAGAAAAGTAAGATAAGAATGCAAGCTGACGGAACTTGCCTTATCTAACTTTTACTTAACACTTTACAATTCAATAATTTTAAAAAGAAGAAGCAATAATAGTACACCGGAACAATAAATATATTCCATCTCTTCACAAAAAAATTTAAATTCCCACTTATTATTCGCGAAGAAATGCGACTTAAAAAATGCACAATTCCGCTGAACAAAAAGGAAAAAAAACAAAATGTTCAAACTATTATTATTTATTATTGTTTTCCCCGACCTAAATTGAGGAGCCCGAGAGCCATTGTTCGCGAGCATCGAGTTTTACCGCGAAAATTTTTACTTCGCAACTGCTCAGACATCGTCGTAAAGTCGCCTCTGCTTTATCGCCGTCGAACGGGGCGAGCAGTTATAAGCATCGTCGCTATCTCGGTTGACTTCGATCCGGCGATCGCCGGTAAGGTCAACAGCTCGCAGGATTGCGCTCCTATACACATATATATACACTCGGCCGACGTGGTCAAGAGTGTGATTTAACGCCGAAGAAATGGAGCTCCCTCGGCTGTTTCCGCGGGAGCGGAGTAGCGGTGGACTTCTACTTTCTTTTTTTTTCCTTTCTTTTTTTAATGGGTTTTCGAATTACGTGCTTGGGGAATGGCGTGCTTTTATGTCGATTACTTTTTGAAAGAGCGCGCGGCGCAAGCAGTTTGTTAACAATGTTGCTCGAGGGCCGTGAAAGAAGGCTCGAGCGGGTTTGATGGCTCTTAAGTAGGCTTGAGGCGCGAGTTCAAAATTGATTGCTTTATATTTTAGGAGGGAGGCGATCAAGTGGGCGTATCGCGAGGTGCGTGTTTATATTCACGTGTCGGGCTAAATGTAATTATACTTTCGCGAGTTTTATATACGTAGCTTTGTTTGTTTGCATTAAAAACGAAAAAAATTTTTTTTTTTTTTTTCAACTTTTCATTCAAAGGGTTAATTAAATTCGCGCCGGTTTCTAAAGATATCCGAGGAAATGTTTTATGCGCTTCCGTCCTTTAGAAATTATTATTAAATTTAATTTACCCGGGGAAATGTTTGAATTACGTCGGCGCGTCTCCTCCTCAATAAACTTTAATAAACTACATTACACTTAATTAAATTTAATTAAATTTTAATTAACCACACGCGCTTCATCGAAACTTCGAGCAAAAAACGAGAAGGGAGCGTCCTTTTGCAACAAAAGGGACACTCAAAAACAGCAGCTCCCCTTTACGAAAATTAAACAGATCTCCACCGTGGGTGGAGTGTGCAGGCACGTACGCCGCGGGGAGCCAATGCCCGAGGCGATCGCGATTCGCAGGCTTAATCAAGGTATATCCTTTATAATCGCGGGGGGGCGCTGCTGACTCGGCGGCGGCGGCGGCAGCTTCTGCAGCCGCGATCTCCCGCGGCGAGAAGGAGGGGGAGGAGGAGGAAGAAATCGAATTACACTACGTAACGGGGCACGTTCGGCCAACGTCGCCGAGACCTGATAGCGCTCAACCTCGACTCCCGGGCCAAGTCAATCGTCCGCTCCGGCTGATGACCCTTGGGTATATATCTGTGTTTGCGGGTGGAAGTGACTGCTGCATTATTAGGGGACGGTGAAATTTGTAGAGGGTTATTATGGGTTTGGATCAGAGGGAATAATGTAAGCTCGTTCATCGAGCGAGAGGATGGGGATTTCAGGTTGGGTTGAAGGAATATTGATAAATGAGATTTTTATTTAAGTGCACTTGGAATAATTGTGCAAAGTTGATTCATATTATTATCGAGTAAAGCGTATTCAAATTCAATGATCTCGCTTTTAGATGGGCTCTCGAAAATTTTTTACCAGTTAGTGAATTCGTTAAATTGCAAATGAAGAAGTGATTGAACCCTTTGGTTTTCGGTTAATTTAAACGAGTAATTAATCACTAGCTGTGCGAAAACAGAGAACAAAATAAATGTTTAGTAATGTTCGTGCAACGAAACTTTCCGCCTGACTTAGCTGAAATGTTGACTTTCAGTTAAATTAGAAGACGTGGAAATATGGACAAGGAAGCGTGGCGCTGATAGCTGACCAACGCTTTCGTTTAGACTAATTGACGCAAAACTCGAGCGCGAATGACATAAAGAGCTCTATGGAATTATTAACGCCAAACACAGAAGTTGAATTTACCTGGCGCTCGTTTTCATTAAGAATTATGATGGTAATAACCAAACCGTTAAAAGAACATCCGATGGTAAATTAATGATTTCGATCAAAATTTGTTTACGAGTGTTTTGTTTCCGAAGCAGGTGTAGAACCATTTTTTACGTTTTTTTTTTTTTTTTTTTTAAATCGAAGCATTAATGATTTTATTATGAAATGATAAAACCAGAGTAAATTTGCAGAGTTCAAGGGTTGTTCTTAGCAAAGAGAATCAAAGGAAAATTTACATAAGGTTTAGTAACGGTAAGCCGCAGTTCCTAGTTAAAACATTGTTTGAAAAAGTAGCTTCCCAAAGTAACACGCCAAATTACATCCACAAAAAACCAGCGGAAAGTCTCTCTACTTATTTACCACATTTTACCACGATGATTTTTTTGCCAAATATAAAGCCAAGGAAAATGAAAAAAAAAAATATGCTCGAGTGCAGCAGCGCGCATCCAGCGACGCACCTCCACAATCGAAAACAATAATCGAAAAGGGCTCTCGCAGCGGGCGCCTCGTCTATTAAACTCCCAATTTCGCCGAGTGATTTTGAGGTATTACCGGGGGGGCGCTTTCTGTTCGGGCGGCAGAGCGGGAGGGAGAGGTCAGAGAAACAGAGCCTGATCGGTTCGGATTTGCGAGCGCGCACATGCGTATGTCGGGGCTCGCGCGCACGCGCATATATATATATATAAATGTGTGTCCCCCTTCCCCCCGTCCGGCCCTCCTCGTTTGCTGTAAATGCGAGCCCGCGCGCGTTATGTAACTCCGCTAATTCCTCGCGACGAGCCGCTGTTAACGCTGCGTTACCGGAGGAAGATCGCTTTGTGATCCGGGCTCATATCGACGACATTCATGTGCTGCGCCGCTCGTTTCTACTATCTATGCGTGTTTGCGATTATTTCGATCGTCAGCTGCTACCCGGGAATTATTCTCTTTTTTTTTCGTTTATAAGAGCCGTCCGTTGCTGTACTTCTGGGGATTTGTAATATATATGTATGCGATATTTTTTTCTGCTTTCTTTTTTTTTTGTGATTCCGGTTTTAAAAGTCGGAGAAGATAATATTTAAAAAGATGTATGTTTAAATTAAATTCTTCGTTAAAACTCAAAAGAATTTATGCTCAAATATATAAAATATCAAATTGTATATAATCTATTATGTTTATGTTAATAATAACAGCATCTGATTTAATTTCAATAAGAAATTGAAAAATTTCTTTTCAACAGGAAAATAAAACATAGCAAGTTGACACCTTTTTTTTCGAAGAAAACACGTGAAAAATATAGATTTGATCCCCAAAGACTACCTTCATTCTCACAATACAAGGTAAACAAAAATACGTATTTTTAACGCTACACAGCATCAAGATTTTTCCCTAATACATTTCTGTCGCCTCTCGTCGCGATCGCAAGTCATCGCACGGACAAAACAGTCCACTAAACCTGTCACGCGACTCGGGGCTTTCGAGCCGGCGCAGGTTTTCGAAATCGCTACCAAGAACTATTTATGAAAAGACACGAAGGGAAAGAAGAGCGGGCGAGCGAAAGAGAACGAGAGAGAAAGAGAGTCAAAGAGCGCGCGCGCGTTTGCGAAATCAATACGCGCGCGGCAGCGGCCGGTATGCATATCGCACTGCCGCACACACACACACACATACAAGCACACACACGAGTACGCTCTATTTAACTTGAGCTGCAATTGCCGGGCTTTCCGAATTCCGCGGATTATCAATTCTCCGATTTGTTGAACTTTGTCCTGCGACCTGCTCCGTGTTAATATTGAGACTTTTAACGCCGCTCGGCTATAATTGACGCCGCGGTTACCGACCATCTGACCGAGTACTGGATAACCGGAGATTGCCGGCGGGGGCTAGGAATTTTTAAGCTTACCATGGAATACTCGTGTATAAACGATCCGTCGTGTTTGTTTTGAGGAACTTAATGAGGAAACGAGAGAAATAAATGTATTGGTTTAAAGTATAATTTTGTTTATTAATAAATGCGTTTAATTGTTTATCGACTGAAAGAGTTTCTAAACCTGTTATCAAAGTCAAAAAGAAGTTAAAAAGCGTATTACGGGGGTAAATAATGCAATAGAATTGTCTGGTCAAATTCGACTTTTACTACTTGTTAACCTGAGTGTACGTAATCAATAAGCCAAACAAAAGCTTATCAGTATTATTGAAATTTTACTAATAAAATAATGCATTAAAAAGATATTATGATTTATTAAAATTAAAGGTGATCTCATAATCTTTTGGATATTGATTTTTGAACTTTAGAAGCCTTCGTTCATAATCGGTTTACTAAGCTGACTCGGGGAGCAAAGTGTACGAAACTATTTTCGTAGTTTATAGTTGAACTTCTAAAGTGTTTATTGAAAATGAAAAAAATGCACGAAAGAATCCTTTATTCTTCGAAAGTTCTAAATGTTATCTCTCGGATGCTGTCTGGGAAGTTGCGGTAAGAAACTTTTTTATAAGGATAACAAGTAAAATTTTGAAAACACTTTCCGCTATTTTCCTTCTTTACTTAGGGATGAAAATTTTTTTTCAAACTCGTTAAACCGAGAACTCAATAAATCTACGAATTTACGTTAACCTATCCTGCAAAAATGAAGATCACTCCTCCCGCCTCATTGCCATTAATTTAACCAGACCCGGAATTTTTTCCATCAAACCAAAAAGCTCGATCCGTCGTGCGAGGAGCTTCAATCTGAAAACACCGGCAGTCCATCTCACTCGGACGGAATGAGCGGCAGCTGCAGCAAGGAGTACGACCGGGAGAAAGACTACATCGGCGCCTAATTGCCCGCAACCGCTGGGCGGCGTCGCCTCAGCTGAGAGATATGCAGCGGCGCGGCGGCGGCGGCGGCGGCGGCGGCGGCGACTAATAGCCAGGGCAAACACACGCGAACGCGAAAGGACGCTCGAGATTATCGGCCGGTACGATTACGAATTTAATGACGGGCCGCATTGCTCCTCCTAGTAAATTAGCCGCAAACCTATAGGAGCTCGGGCTGCTGCTGTCCGCTGATGAACAGAGTCATCGATTATGGTCTCCCAGCTGCACTGCTCTCTCTCTCTCTCTCTCTCTCTCTCTCCCTCCCTCTGCCCCTCTCTCTCTCTCTCTCTCTTGCTTGCGCTGGACTAGTGACGTGCTCCACTCGTATCTCTGTACAACACCCGCATGTAATGCGACGCAAGTACGGACGCTCCGAGCTACGAGTTATTGCGAGCTCGCCTCTGGAATCTCAAAATTAGGTCTTTTGTAGCGCTTTGTGCGCGAGGGCTTTTTGAATGCTGTTGTTGTTCGCAAGTTGGGTAATTAATCTGGCGAATATTTATTTAACTTTTTTCAGTTTTCTTCTTTTTTTTTTTTTTTAAGCGCTTTCTCGTCTAAAACTGTATGCTAAAGTGCAGACATAAATACGTGCATTAGCAGAGGGGCTCAACGATAATGGCAAAGTACTGAATTTTCAAGCAGTCATCATTTAGACTATTTTAGAAAGTTTGAAATTGATGAGATCTTAGTGAAACTGCACTTTACGTATCCTTTAACTGCAACGTACTTGCTTGATAAGTACTTCAGATGTCTGAGATGTGGCAGTAAGAAGAACATCACGCTAAAAGCTACAACCGAGCATCAAATTTAATAAATGGGACTGTCGCACTTTCACATCGTATAATAATAATTGACGATTTTCTTCAATAAATTTAAAATTCAGCTGCCTATTCTATTCTGCAAAACCAAAAATAAACGAGCGGAATTAGTACCCAAATTCATCTAGATTTAAACACATTTTGGAGCTTGCTTGGTCAACGTTATAAAGCAGCCTAGGGGCAGACGCCCTCTAGTTATCCTCGGAAGTCGGCCATCTTGGCGATTATGTATTTTGCGGTCGGCAGTGTCGAGACGAGCGAAGCCTTAATTGCGACGGGCGATGTAACGCCCTGACAAAACACTGCAGTCTCTCTCTCTCTCTCTCTCTCTCCTGCTCCTTTGCCGGCGTAAAGTTTCGCAAACTTTGGCCCGCCTCTCTCCCTGTTGATCTATCCATTGTGTCCCGGAGATCCGAGCAGAGCCCAGCAGCAGCAGCAGCAGCAGCAGCCTCGTAACTCGCTTGTATTTTTGTCCCTCGTAGTTTCTCTCTAACTCTCTTTCCGGCCGCGTATATACCGATGCGGTCTGCTCGTGGCCAAGCTGATGGCCTCTGGCTATTTTTGATTTTCCACCAAGGAAATGTTTATCCGGAGGATGAGGAAAAAGCGGCGGCGGCGGCGGCGGCGCCGCGGCCGATCCTGATTCTGCTGCAGTTTGCAAAGTTGAATTGAAAGGAAAGTAATCGTTGAGGGGAAAACGTGATTTACGATTGACCTAGTTAGGCGTGTGGAGTAAATATGGGTATTGGTAAGCCGCGAAATGCTGGAAGAGATAGCAGGCTTTGATATCAGTTTTTAATTTTTGGTTTGTGCAAGTTTCGCGGGGAATAATCTAGAGTGTAGGTGGTTTCAAGTGATTTTAATTGTCTGAAAGTCAGTTTTGTTATCTTTTCCGAAATTAAGTAATCAATGATTCTTTACAAATTTTTCTGATAATTATAAATTTATCTGAAATGCACGAATATTGATCGAATAAAAAATTTTATGTGTAATTACTTCTCTTCAATAATCAGTTATTTATGCGCAATTAAGATAAATTATTATTTCATTGCACCAATTTTGTGTGGATAAAAATAGAAATTAAAAAGTTTCTGTGAGATAATTATAATCCTTATTTCACTAAATATAAGAGTTGGCTGACTTTCCCGCAATAAAGTTACCATAATTATTCATTTTAAAAGTTGACTGTTGTATTCCGCTTTTAAAATTGAATTATGAAAATAAATAAGCAGCAAGAAATTATTTCCAGTTCTCGAAAAAAAAAGGGAAACACGCCGTCTAAAATTTCTGCTGCTAAGTTAGCAAGGAAACCTCTCCGACTCTCCTTTCCTACGCACTATTTACCTTAATTCTTAATCACCAGGCACTCTCTGCTGCTGCTACTAGATTCAAGTATAATTGAAAGTTTCCGAGAGAAGAATGCTTTCCGTTTTTGCTCTTTTTTTCCCTTCTTTAAAATTTAGCGCGGCTCTTTATTTGCAAAGCGCATTCATTTTCTCGCAAATCAAAATTGAATAATCATTAAAAACTATTTTAGCGAATTATCAATCTTTCGTAACAATGTCCAATGAATAATACAGAATTTGCAGTCTTAATTGGCAGCAACTCGTTGAAAAAAAAGGTGAAAAAATGAACTCTGAAAGCTTTGCTCTTCCTCCTGCCCATCCACGCGGCACTTCAAAAGCCGTTTGAAAAATCTTGTTTACTTCGATAAAAGGACAAAGCAAACAAATTTTTTGCTCAAAAGCGCGCATCATTCATTTTGCTCTCTCCCCCGGCTGCACTCGCTCGCAGCCGGCAGTCCGCATTCCTCTCCAACCTCAAAGCCTCGCTCCGGCAGAGAGGATCACCTCCGCAGCCAGACGAAAAAAATGAACTTCCAAACGCTCGCTCCCCAAGAATGAAGAAGGATAGCAGCCATGGCTCACAAAGCTTTGGCAGCCACTGGAGGAGTCGGGGGGAGAAAAAAGGAGAGAGAGAGAGAGAGAGAGAGAGAGAGCAGCGATGTTCGATGTTTCCAAACGAGTGCACCCGGTGCAGACGATATTTCCCGGGGAAATACTTCCGTTTCCGCCATAAATCTTTGAACGCGCGCGCGCGCGCGCGTCCCGGGGTCGCGAGCCCCAATTTCTCCCACTCCCACTCCCCCCGCGTATACACGTTACTGTCGGATGCATTCGCAGCTGCACCGAATGCCCCTAAGTGGAGTTTAAAATACGACGAGCTGCGGAGAGCCTGGGTGATTCGCGCCGACGAAGCTTTTCGACCTTTCTTTCTTCCTTTTTTTTTTCTTTTTTTGAGGCCAAGAAGTAAGGGGCTGACTTTAAGGGTTCCTGTTTTTCAACGAGGGATTGGTTTTGCGGAGGATACTGGGCTAATTCGAGTAAGAATTTGAGCTCGTCGGATAATTAGTTGGGTTGCGAACGATTTTTTCGGGACAAGTATTATTGGTAGTTGTTTAAAACACTAATTATTGTAAGAGCAGGAATGCGCATAAACTGTAAATTTATTATTCAAGGGATTTAAAATAGAAATTTAGGAATATAGTTAATTTTAAATTATAGACTGGAAGAAGTACTAAATTAAGATGGATTATTATAAATTTATTTTGGAATAAAAATACCGGATGTTCAACTTCACTTCAGATATTGAAGTTGGTTAAAAGTTTAAAGGATCTAAATTTAGATTTTAACAATTTTACGTAAGGGGAACAGATAAATTATAACTGGCATTTACATGTAACCCGTTTGAAACTAAATTTGTATCTGGACTTTAACATTCCCAATATTTGTAACAAATTCAGATACTTTGTTATTTTATATTTCAGTTTATACTTACAGTGACCTGTAGTATCATAAAATGTAAGGTACTCACCTGAAACAAAAAAAGAAAAACCGCATAAATTTATAAATAATTATAAAGTGTCATTAATGTGTGCATATAAATAATATTTAAGTTGTAAACCTCATTATATTATTAATGATTTAAAATTTTTAATGAAACTTTCCTTATGCAAAGAAAAAGATCTTTATTCAAAACGTGAATAAATGTAAAAATTTGTCACCAGAACTTAATTGAAAAGATGCACTCTATTCATTAAAACGCTAACCTTCTCAATGCAGTTGAATGTCCGCAATAATGATATAAAAAAGACCTTTTTTATTCTCGTCAATTTTGATCAATAAAAAATTCCCGGTACAAAAATAAAACGCAAAAAAATCAATACAAGCTAATTAGTTATAAAATTACCCTGCCGACCACAATATACACGTGCATAAAACTTGTAAATCATCCCCGCGTCATAAAATTCTATCCTCTCTGAAAAAAAAAGAAAAAAAACGCCGAATCCGATGTTTACAAAATACGGAAACCGCAAAAAATCCTTTGAGAGCCGCGAAACCGAGAGGCTCTTTTTACCCCGCCGCGCAAAGAGGTCTCTCTCTCTCTCTCTATCTTTATTTTTAGTCGCGGGGAGTAATGCAGCGGCATCAGCCTTGGAATACTCGAAAAATCCTTGTCTCAAAGGGTTGCGGGAGCTTCGCCATTAATAATCGATATCTCGCGTGGACGCGCCACTGCGCCGCGCCGGATGGAAGAAGAAAAAAAGGGAAAAACGCGAGCTTGATTGGTTGCGAAAGAGACAACCTGCGGTACGGGGGGGAAAAGAACTCTCTTTCATTCGATAGCGGCGCCTTTTCAACTTGCCGCTGGATTTCTCTTTCTCTCTCTCTTCTCTTTGGCCCGCAGATTTGGAGAAGCGCGGGCTTGAGGTTTCATAATTTATGGTGCGTTCTCTCGCTCTTCTCAGCAGCCGCTGCTGAATTGCACTGTCCGTGCGATTTGAAAAATTACTTTACACTCAATTGGGAATTTCGCGAGGAAGAAGGGCTCGGATAAAAGATGGAACACAACATTTTTCTGTACGCGAAGAGAGTAAGAAGCTCTTCGATTTATATACACTTTCGAGCTCGCGGTTTTGCCGGATTTATTAACGATGCTCGTAAATATAAGTCTGAAAGACTGACGTGTTATGGCGCCTGGATTTTGGCGAATAATGGAAAATAGAAACTTTCAACCGTAGCGTATTTTCCGTTCGTTCGTCCCATTATCGTTTCTAAATTTGTAAAACTAAAAAATTCAAGCTCACAAGATTCAATTATCTTTTCATCACACTTCTCCATAACAATAAACCATACTCCAAAAGCGCTAAACGGCCGAAAAGCAATACCAGAAGCCCCGGGTCAGTTTTTGCTCGGCTCGCGGACGCCGACGCTCGCGCCGGTAATTCCTTGAAAATTGCGTCCCTCCGGCGTCCCTCCCCAGAATTCGCAAATTCGCCGGAACAATCACAAGCTCCCGAGCTCTCGGGTCGCATATATATATATATATATATATATCGTCGGGGTTCGCGGGGCGGCAAATACCAGAGCGTCGGCAATTCGCGACTCCAGATCTCGCGGTACAAATCAAATCGTCGCGCTTGAGATCGTTACTGCGAATTCCCCCATCGTCGCGAGCTTTACCACCGGCTGTTGTTTCTGCACTGCGCCGAGTCGGGAGCGTTCATTAAGCGCCGAGTAATGTGCAACTTTTTGCCGGATGAGTTTTCGTATGTGCTGCTGGGCGATATTTATTTGAGGGGAGATTTTGATTTTTGACTCGCTGCTGGTTGTTTTGTGGGGAATGGGATATATGAGCAGCAAGTTCGTTTGAGCAGTTTTTCTCTGGAGCAGTTAGAATAAATTAATTTTGTAAATTCAATATTTAAAGGATTGCTTGAAAATTCAACTTTTTATTTCGTTTTCCTCTTAATCGATGTTTAAATTCTCAGTTGCAAGCAGATTAAATAAATTGCCCAAAGTTTTGTCCAAAACAATAGAAACACTAACGATTAAAAGATTGAAAATAGAACAAAGTAGTGAAGGGCGATTCTCCCAAAAAATATCGATTCCAAATAATCGATTCGTAAAAGGTATCGATACTTTAGAATCGATTATTTCAAAAAAGTATCTGAGAATCGAAGAATCGATTCTTGTTTAAATTGTTTTTCTAAAATAAAGAAGAGAGAAGGGCGTAAAATTAGTTACTATATATTTATAACAAACTATTATTATACAAAATGGATAGTTTCAATTACGAATTCATTAAAGATAATCGTAAGTTTTAAATTTATTTTATATTGTGAAATTTTATATTTTATTTAGTTCAAAGTTACCTAATCTTAAAGAAACAATTACTACCATGTACCTGTGCTTTCATCATTTACAACTTGCACCTGTGCTTAAAACTTGAGAAAAATGTTATAAAAATGAAATACTAATAATTTTCAATTAAAGTATTAAATATTATAATATTATTCTTCCCTGAAGCATAGCAGTATAAAATGATAGTAATTTCAATGATTAGGGAAGGAAATAAAGCGGCCAAGAGATTAAAAAATGGACATGTTAGATATATTTTATTACAGCACACCAAGGTTTCCAGGACATGCAAATATTTAAACAATGATTAATTTTAATAACAAAAATAAATTATAAGTTTATAAATTCGCAAACCAATCTTCCAATGAAAAAAAGCTTAGAAACAACAACATATTTAAAGAACTACCCGAGAGTCGGTTTCTTCTGTCTCGCTTTGTGTTACCAGCCTTTGAAAATATTCGCTCTGATGGAACGCTTGTTGCAATTACTGATAGATGACGAAACGCATATTTGTTAAGTACTGGAAAAGTCAATTCAACATTTTTCCAATATGCATAAATGTTCTCTTTTCTAGAGATAAGTGGTAATTTCAAATACTGTTCAAGTTCAATATTTTGTTCTCCGGATTCATTTATATTTGCAGATTCTTCTAAAATAGCATCATGGTAATCCCAAATACTGCTGCTATTCCTTGTACTATTTGTACTATTTGAGGTTGTTTAGATCCACTCGGGTTCAATTCTTGTATAGCATTTCTATTACGGGTCAAAGCTTTAGAATAAGCAAGAACATCTTTGAAATGAATTTTTTGGTAACGAGGATCTAAAATAGTTGAAGTAGAAAGAACTGCACTTAATTCAGCATACATAAATCTCTCTTTCATAACAGATTGAAGATTTTTTTAAAATTTGATTCCTATTTCTGTATTCGGATTAAGAGATTCAATTTTTTTTCCATACAGTGTATTATTGGAATAATTAAACTTGCTGTAGGGTAAGTATCACCACTGATTTCCGTAATCACTGTATTAATTGGATCCACAATCGGTAATACGTCCTTAAGAATTCTCATTTCATCCCGGCTGATTAAATCACGAGGATTCTCACATTCGTTCATAATAACATATAGATACTTCTCTAACTCTACGTATCTTTTTAACATGTCTATCTTTGATGTCCATCGAGTTGGCACATCTTGTTTTAGTTTTAAAATATTACTTTCGTTTTTTCCATCTTCAAGTTGTAATTTTTTAAATTTATCTGATGCTGGAATACTTCTTTTCATTAATTTCACAATAGATTTTATTTGATCAATAATTTCTGTTAATTTCGGCAAGTTTTTCAAAGCATCTGGTATTAAATGGGCAATGGCGTGAGCAATACACACAAGATGTTTATTCTTTCCAACTATGTCGGTACATGCTTTCTTTATTGCTGCTTCTCCGTCGCTTACAATTGCAGTAATTTTTTCTTCATTTATTTTGAACTCTTCAAAAACATTTAGCAAAGATTTTTTTAAATTTTCAGATGTGTGTCGTTCGTATAGTGGAAGGAAACTAATGAATCTACTTTCCATTCTGAATGAATTATTTAAATAGTGAATCGTTATAGCTAAATAACATTGATTTGTACAATCAGTCCAATTATCTACAGTTAAGCAGTAGTAATGTAACATTTCTAATTCCTTAATGAAAGCTTCCTTCATAATACTATATTGAGCTTCAAGTTTTCGTTTCATGGTTTTTTTTCAACGGTGGTTTGTAAAGTGGTGATAAAAGTCTTAATAATGCCTGGAATCCTTCCGATTCTACAATCGATAAAAGCAGCATATCTTTGCAAATCATATACAGTATCGTGTTAGAAATTTTACTCGACATAGAACCCCCATCTGCAATAAAGAAGTTATAAATATAAGTAAATAAATTCAATACGATATTATATCTTTGGTATACCTTTAAAAGAATTTACTCGTTGGAAGGCATCTATGATCCCCGAAGATTCACATGGTGACTGTAAATATAAATTGTATTATGTTGTAATATAATTTTACGATTGTAATTAAATTGTACGAAGAACACTCGAATATACTCACAGGAACTGTCTTTAGTTTCTTCGGTTTAGATGGTTCCAACTTATTTTCATTTGTCCTTTTTAAAGCTTTCTTTTCATTATTTTCTTTGGATGTTTAAAAAAAAGTGGATGCTGACTTTTTAAATGCTTTAACAAGTTGCTTGTATTACTGCAAGCTATATATTCTTTTTTGCAGTACAAACATCTGAGATAAGATTTATCCTTGACTTTTTCAACATGTTTCCAGATTGGACTTGGATGACTTTTACCCCTGAAAATCACACTGTAATAAATACGATTAAATTTAAACTAATTCAAACGTTAAACAGTATTAAACATACTGTAAATTTTGTCGATTTACAATTGAAGTTACTTCAAGTTCCAATTGAAGAGCTTCATCTAAAGAAACACTAGTCTTATTAAATAATTCACATTTAAAATACATAATATCATAAATATATAATATTTTACATGTTTATAATATAAAAGTTAAAAATATATATACAGTTCATACCATTGTTATTTGTAGCAATATATATTCCTTGGGCTTCTAGTCGAACAACTGCAGATTGATTTGCTTGGGCAGCCTTTGTAGTTTGCTTATCCGTATGCTCATTTCCTATCACAACATATACATTATGTTATATTAACACATATATATATTATAAAAGTTAAAAATATATACAGTTCATACCATTGTTACTTGTAGCAGTACGTATTCCCTGGACTTCTTGTCGAAAAATTGTAGATTCAGTTCCTTGGGCAGCCTTCGCAGTTTGTTTCTCCGTAGACTCAGTTCCTATCACAACTGGCACGCTGTAAATGTTATAAAATAATAACTTAGGTATTGATATTTAAATTTATATGAATTTATACACAAATACTTACTAATCTACATCATCAAATGATCTAAATAACTTGTAGAGATACTCATTTTCTTCTAAATGTCTTTTACAATATTCTACCACATAAGCATCATCATCTAGAAACACATTTTGATATTAATATAATTTATTGTATTAATTAAATTATGTAAATGTAAATAAAATAAATCAGTTACACATACACTTGCACTTGTGCTTAATTTAATACTTACATTTAAATTTCAAATATTTACTGAGCTCTAGATCACTAATTTTCATAGGAAAATGGTCATTAATTTGTAAATATATTTGAAATCTTCGCGGATCTGCGGAATGATATTCAGCATTATTGTGATGGTCTGCAACAAAAATCGAAAAGCATGGTTTATATAGATAACCTTAACCTTACATTTCATTTACTTGTATATTTAAATTTTAAATGATTAAAATTCAATTATTACCTTGCTGTTGATAGTAATTGCCATCTTGCTCTTCCATTTCCATATCTGTATAACTTCAATACCGACACCGACGGTTAGAAGTTGGAACAACACACATCAGAATCAGACAATTCCGGAACACACCCTTTCATTGCAACCCGGAAACGGTTAGCGCCGTTAGCAGATTGGCGGAATTTGAAATTTGATTTAATACTCGATTCTCGATTCCTTGCTCAAAAAGAATCGATTGCTAAGAATCGAGTCGTAAAAATAATCGACAGAATAATCGATTCTTCGCAAAAAGTATCACTCGATTCTCAAAGTATCGAGTAGAATCGCCCTTCACTAGAACAAAGTACAAACAGCGGATGCGTTTCATCCGATCTATAATTAATGATTACATATATAATTAAGTCTCTGCGGTACAGGATTCGGAGAGGAGAAGCTGCTCCGGTAGAAAATCCTCTGGAACCGAATTCGGACTTGCAAGCTTAGGAGCTCAGCAGATAACGATTACATATGCGAGTTTAATGTGTATACCTGGAAACTAAAACTGCTCCTTCGTGGCTGTACCAACCACTCCAGTCTGCTCGCTTATTCGGAACGGCGATTGTATATGGTAATTTCGCTCGTAATATTTAGTGCGAGGTACAGCACAGCGTCGCTTGCTCCGTTAGAAAATGAAATTCAAAACACGTTCCTTCAAATTCGAAACTGAACCGCAACTTTTTGTATCGAACGGTGTGCACTCCGATAAATCCCTTATCGCGAATTCTCAAATTTAATCCCCAAAGATATCTTTTCCTCGCCGGCAAATTGGAGTAATTTTGGATAACGTAACGGCTTCATTCTTTCCGCGGAAGTTCGATAAAAGTATAAGAAAAAGTTTTGCTTACTTTTTTGGAACGAGAAAAGCTCGTAATTACAATACTACTTACGAAGCCGCTTCAAACTTGGAGACTATCGCGACAATCTTAATTCAAATCTAAAATGCTGGCGCACGATATCAGAAAACTTTTCAGATTACTCTCTTGCAATATTATTTTTCCAATTTATAAGAAGATAACCGAAACACTTAATAAAATTGCCATCCTCAGAACCACGGAAACGCCTTTCAAACTTTTCGAATTCCGTAAAAAACGTTATCAAACAAATTATGCGGAGTTAAAATTCAAAATAATTTAACGCCTCAATTATCGTTCAAAGCTTTTGTTTCTTTGATAACTGGTTATTCAAGAAAGAAGGTTAAAAAATTGTTACGAACTCATTTTAAATTAAATTCTAAAGGTTAATTTATTTCCTTGAATTCTGCTTTTTCCATTTATAAAACAATTGAGAATCGTAGCGTTGTACTTTAATAAGTATGGACAAAATCTCATTTTTATAAAAATCTCACTCTATTGTAAAAAGTTTTTTTGTAATTTTAGTCATGCATAACTTCAAAACAAATAAAGATATCGGCTTTTGCGACCTTAAGAATCAATGCCTTCACTCTTTAGCTTTCATTTAGAAACTTTCTTCTAGGACTTTAGTTGTTGAGCAGCTATTTATACCCAAGCATCGATCGATTATTACTTTAAATTCTATACGTTTTACTAACGTGTCAGTGATCCCGCACAGAGTCAAGGTACATTGCGGTTATAACAAATTTCTATTAGCAATTTAAGTCTAGTCACATTACAGTTTTTCTTGTATTTTAGAAATCAATAAAATTACAGTAGCTTCTCAATTTCGCCCATTGTTTAAACATTGTCAATTGTTTAATAATTTCACGTAGCATTGTCCCGAGTGCAATTTTTAACTCGTGCATTATCTATTTGTTCGTTCAGTAAATAAAGAAAAACTATCGCTTCATTATTTATTATTTTTGTGTCTCTATCTACCTGGCTTATTTAAAGTTTAACTCAATAATGGATGACGTTGTAATGTTACATAAATTTAGTAACGAAAATCACAATGCTTTCTTAACGTACCGTACATGTATGTATTTGTATAAAACAATAATAAAAAAAGCTAAAAAAATACTTTGAATTTTTTTAACGCGTTTATAAGGAAAACTCTAATATAGGCAGTATAACGTCAAGTATTGTAATACTTGTATCTAAGATAACTGAGAATTGATAATCCACGCCTAATAAATATATTACGCCTACCTAACTCAACAAAAACATCGCGGGCCCGGCGAAAAGAAACGAGTCGATTGCAGCCTCGGAACTCCTTAGACAAGGAACGAAAAAAGAAAGCACTCGAGCCCATCCACCTGCAAGAACGCCTCGCGGCCTCGACTGGCGCAAGGCCGCGAGAAATCGAAATCGAAAGAGAGGGAGAGAGAGAGAGAGAGAGAGAGGAGACTACCCATACGTGTATGCAGCAGTAGCAGCAACAGAGTACGTCACGTTCATTCAGGTCATCACTCGAAGTAAACCAGAGCTGCTTAACCTAGACCCGCAGCCGCGAGAGAGAGAGAGAGAACGAAGTCGCGGCTGCGTGCGCCGCGGATATATTTCACGCAGCCCTTGAGAGCGAGAAACGCAAATTGCGCCGTCGGGATGGACAGCGACGATGCCGGCGGCCCGATAAGACCGGGGCTTTTTATTATGCCGTGCGTAAGCAGAGTTTCACGCTAATACTACTGAAGCCACCGGCGCGGTTTCCCTCGTTAGGATCGAGTGAGCGTCGTTTAGGGTGCGTGTCCGTTTCGCCGATGCTTTCCGAGTATTGAAAGATTAGGCTCGTTAGACGTCGACGGCGAACAAATGGGGGATAATGAGAGGGTAATTAGGCGTCGTCTAGAATTGCTTGTTATGGTCGTTTAGATTTGTCGATGAGTTGGCAGGTAAAGAGATATAACGTTGCGTGATTTGAATAAGATCGATTGCAGGTGCATTACACGAACGGCGGCCTTTCCCATTAGTATTCGGGCAGTTGGATTAGGCGATGAAAATGTTTCTTCAATAATTTTAAAGAAACGTTTAACACCAAATGAATTGTTTAAAAATCGAAATGATAAGCGTGTAAATTTGACACTTAACCACGCAATTGAACCACTTGAATCCTCGCCCATTTGACAGCAGAGGTCGAACGAAGCGCCAGACGAAAGAAACGAAGCGGCGAAACTGATACTATTTTTACGGTGCGACCGGCGTTTCCGATAACGCGCAACGCTCTCCCGGCGCAGGTAATTATGCCGACTGCTTTGCTCTTTAGCATGCGCCGCGCGCTTAATGCGGGCTCTGCTTAACCGCGGCTACCCTCCCTTCCTTTTTGTTGCCGCGCGCCGCGGCGCGCCCGAGTATTACGTTACGCCAGCATCCAGTCGTAAATCGCGTGTTCCCTCGTTATTCTTGAGGTTCGCGCCCGCGGTTTTTCCCACTTTGTTCGAGCGATACCGCACTGGGGGAAAAAAAAAGGGGGGGGGGACTCTGGCGCGCTTCTGGCTTACGAGAGATTTCGAGTCGTTTCGCTTTTCATTGTTTTCTGCCGAGACGCCGTTTAAATTATTAATTACTATCGTTCGGGTTACAGCTGAGCGCGGTAAGAAACTTATAAAAGTTTTTATTCGTTATAAGTCCTTCCGATGAATGGAGGAGATTGGCGTATTTAAATTTAGCCGAGCGGTAATTACTTTATTAATGGAATTTACGGATTATCGGCAATAAACTTTTCTAGATTAGCCCGAGCTTCACTCTTGCTTTATCTAGATCGGTGAAAGTCTGAATTTTATAACTCTACAAGGGTATCATCGATTTTTAAACCTATAACTTTATGACCTCGATTATTAATACTCTACAAAGCTGCACTGCCTCCCTCGTACACAACAATTTACTCAGCGGGCGCTAATTATTATAATTATCTCTAAATTACAATCAAGAAAACGATTAAAAATAATATACGAGGCGCGATAAAACTCGGCGCGGCGCGGCGTTTCGTTCGTAATCCAGGGGGAAAATCCAGAAATTTTTCTCGCGTCGTCGCCGCCGCCGCGGCGGAAATCTTTCCGATAAACGCGGCCGGCTAAATTAAAAGCAAAGAGTGCTCGCTCAATTACAAGTTAACACGGTAGGTGTGTGTATACCCGCTCCCAGAAAATTATTTTTGCGTAGGGCGCTTGGAAAGCCAAGCCGAGTGGACTGATATCACGCGATCCTTTCGGGGCCGGATCACACCGCATCGATCCCGGCCGCGTAATCATCCCTGTTTTATATATATATACATAGGCTGGCCGGAGAAAAAGTACCACCTCTCGCGAGGCCTCGCCTGGAACAATTTGCGAGGACGTAAGGGGGCGAAATTCACGAGCATTATAATGGAGGGCTAAATTGTTGCTTTCCTACGTGTCGCCTTACCATTATTGCGACGCTCGGATTGGTGTAAAACACGGATTATGCGGTGTATTTACATAATTCCTGCGGCGTAATAAATTCTGAATTTTTTAAATCTTGGTCTTTCGATGCTCTGCGGCGTTTTAGGTAGCAACGACTGAGCAGAGCTCTTCTTTTTTTTTTTTAAATAATTGGAATTATTTTTAAGGTATATTTTCAGTTTTACATTTATCTCGGATTTTATTGAGGCGCGTTAATCGGATTGAAAGTGTCGGTAAAGTTCAGTCGTAAGATTTGTGCGCTAAAGCAAGTATATTGAGCCGAAGTTGCTACATTTTATTACAGGAAGGTAGTACATTCTGGGATTTAGTTACCTTTCCGCAATAAATCACTTAGACCACTAAAATTCATTCTAGTCAGGCTTGAGCCAAAACATCTTTTTATGAGTAGTTTTAGATACTCCCGGTAGCTCAGTTTTGAAAAATGCCTTTACGCGCCAAATAATCTGCCATTACTTTTCAGCAAAATTGAATTTTCTACGACGCGCAAAGAATTTTACGATTCCCGTAAAAGCTAAAAAAAAAAACTCTTTCGGATAATTAAGAAATTTTTTCGCGCTAGATTAATCCCGCCTTTGCCGGACAAAACAAAAGCATTATAGAAAGCTGAAAAACCTGCAGGAGCAGAAACAAGTCTCTTTTGCGAAAGAGAGAGAGAGAGAGAGAGAGAGAGAGAGTGCGGCAAAGATTCGCGGCCGCCGTAAGAATTCGCGAGACAGAAAGCAGCGGCGTCGTTTATTGCACGTAACTTGGCAGCCAGGCAGAAGACACAAAGATCCGCATCGAGGCGTCGCGTGCAAATGGGAAATTCCTCTGTCGCACTCGGTGCGCATTCCCTTTCATCTCGGCGCGAGCGTCTCTTTGCCGTCCATCTTCATTCAGATGCGCACCGCAAGTCTCATAGCCGACAGAGAGAGAGAGAGAGAGAGAGAGAGAGAGAAAGGTCCCCTACGGGACTGTCCGCGAGCGAACGCATTACTTTAATGCGACCCAGAAAGCTCTTTTATTATACAATATATCCCCATCCGCCTTCTGACACGCATTACTCTGCATGATTTTGTCGGAGCAAGTTTTCTTCGGAGGATATTCGCGAGAGGAAGATCCGCGGCGCGGTCAGGTAATGCTCTCTCTCCCTCTCTCTCTCCCGGCTCTCTGACGGAGGAGAAAGCTTTCGCAGGCGCATTGCGGTCGGGGAGTGCTGCTTTTTTATGCAGACTCCGCTGAATGATTGAGCAGGCTCGTGTTCCGAATTAACGCGGATATGCGCGAGCGGCATCGATGTTTTGCAGCGAGAGAGAGAGAGAGAGAGAGAGAGAGAAAGAGCTTGACCCACTGTAGCCGGACACGGATAAACGTTTAGAATAGCTTTTTACGGATGCTTTTAGTTTGAATTAAGAATAGTTCGCTCGGTTATTCATGAGCGTTGCCGTGCCGATGGATTAACTGTTTCGTATTCTGAAATAGTTATGGACTTGGATAAATAAAGTGCTCCGACGACGTGCTTATTGGGTTTGTTAAGGATTTCCTGGACAAGCGAGGGGATATATTGATTTTGAAACGTGAAAAAAATAAATAAATTTTTAATCATACGGTATAATTTAATGCAAACTGAGGACATTGAAACGTATGTTTATAACTTTTCCTTGAACGACATGCAACGTCGGTGTTTTTTTTTTCGCAGAAACAATAGAAGGGAATCAATATTTTACAAGAAATGATCTTTTATCTTCTGTTACAAAGTAACCGAAAAGCATACCCTTGATTACTAATAAAACAACGAGTGTAAGGACAAACTTACAAAAATTATTAACCTTTTTTCGCTGTTAAATAATGTTTTCCTAGTAAAAAACCTAGAATATTAGTACAAACCAAGCAAACTATTTTTGCATGAATTTGTAATGCAGCAATTTTCGCGCGAAACATCGCTTCGCAGATAACGAATCGTTACAATATTTGTTTAAAATAAATCGTTCGATTATAGTTTTTCAAAAAAGAATGTATATTTATACTGACCCACTTCAACCTTGCCTTTATTCCAACAACGGAAAATCCTTGAACTCTAACTAGCGTACGCGTTTAACTAACGTGAGTATACCCTATGAAAATAAATAACAAAAAGCGTTCTAAAAATAATGAAGAGCACGTCGAAAAAACCTCCAGAAAGAAGCCATCCTCGCGGCCCAACCAGAAAAAGTATATCAAGACGCGCGAAACCCGGGGTGATAAACACGTTCGCATAATAGCACTCCCGGTCCTTTGCAATCGACTTGCGGCCATCAATCAGAGGGCGGGAAAGAGCTGCGCGAAAAGCCAGAGAGGCCCCGGCATTGTGCCGGCATCGTTTCAATTACTCGGCGCGAGCAAGACGCGTCGGCTATTCTTCCAAGCCGCTCTGCATATACATATACATATCAATCAGGCGCAAGTACCTCTCGACAAAGGGAGCCAGCGGAATAAGAAGAATCAAAATAAGAGGAGGGGCGCGCGGGCACGTGTGCGCGGCATTGAGACTCCCGGGGGTTGAAAGTTTGATGCGCGCGCGCGCGCGAGCGAGCGAGCAGCCGGGGGATGATGATCGCACGGAGAGGGTGACGGCCTCGGCGTTGATCGATAGGCAGCCGCTGCCGCTGCCGCCGCCGCCGCCGCCGCCGCGTGTCAAGGTTTTCCTCGCCGCCGAGCTTTGATTATTACGCCGCCGCCGCCGCCGCCGCCTCTACCGCGGTGCCTATATGCACAGTATGCGGGGGCGCGCCGCCGCCGGCTGCCTGCGAGATCCTCCGAACGATATTTACGTCCGCACGAAGTCGAGCTGTTTGCGCGAGGCTCGGACGGAGGCGATGTCTTTTGCGAGCGATGTTTTCTTTCAGGATTTTTTTTTTGTTGCTGGCGCCGCGTAGTGTTTGTACGCGGAGATTGCGAGTGCTTAGCGAATTGGGGATTAGGGGGACGACTGTTTCGAGGCTTTTTGTGGGAGTTGGAAATTGTTATTTTTTATTGTTTTCGAGACGTTGACGACGAGCTGAATTTTAACGATTAGCCAATTATTGAAAACAAAACCGTTTGCTCGCTCAGTTGGACTTAATAAGTTTTATTTTGTATTATATTCCGACGAAGCTGCGAACCTGCGCAATACGAATTTAAAACTCATTGAAAGTTCGTAAAGTACGCAAAATGATGTAGCAAAAAAAAAAAAAAAAAAAAAAATATCGATCTCGTTAAGAACTGACCCCCCCGAGGCTAATCCATCGAAAATTCTCCAGCAGCAATCCCAGAGCAACATCCATCTTCGTAACGAGAATTCACTCTTACTCCGAGGTAGAGAGAGAGAGCCGAAAAAGCCCTCCGCAAGTTTCTCCTTGCGCGCCGAAGTTAAAAGAGCTTTCCGGGGCGGCTCGTCCGCTCGAAGTTGGAGCTTCGCCGGCGGTCGCGCGCGCGCCGGGGTCTTCGCGTGCGCAGCCTTGACATGGGCCTGAGAAATCAATGGGACCTCCGAGCAACTGCGCGCTCGAGCTCCGCGGCCGAGGCACAACTTTACGGCCGACAAGCGCGCCCAACTTCGCAGCTTTTTTTTTTTTACCCGCGCGCTGCTTCCGCCGCCGACGGTCGATTCGATATATTGTTCTTCTGCTGGCTCCTGGCGGCGAACACCGAGATCGACGCGAGATCCCCGCTGGATTTTTTATTCTTCCCCAAAGCGACCCGACGTTTCGTTTGCTTGTTTAACCGCCGATCGGGCGAGATGATTGATCTCGGCTCGTGTATCTATTAGCGCGTTATTTCATCAATTTGGCTCGCGCGGCGAAGATCCGCCGCGAGACTTCGAGGGAACATTTAGCTTCGAAGGAATAAAGAGTTTGACCTACTTTGCTCTTCGATCTATCAAAAATTAAGGAGAAACTACCGAATATAGTCGGACCCAATTGGATGCGGGTTGATCGATCGGACGAGACTTATTCGAGGAGAAAAAAAATCTCTCCTCAAACATCTGCGAAAGACGTCCAAAATAAAGTCGCAAGAACATTCTGTTCTTTTGAATCATTGAATTCCTCTCTTCCCCCTCCCCTCTCCCTGCAATATACACGCGCGACACTTGGCTCGCCGAGATCTTTTAAAAATTGAATCATACATTATTCCACTCTTCCCCAAGAAACCTCCACAAAGAATTGCCCCTATACGAGTCCCCGCGCGAAGTAACCCGCCGACCGACCCGGTCACCTTAGCCCACATGCATAATCGTCGAGCGACTCCTGGCCGGTCAATTCGATGGCAGGGGCGTATATATGGGGAAAGGGTCCGGACACCCTCATTAATTAATGCTCGCTCGAGGTGTCGCCGCCTCGGAGATCTATACGAGTCCGGCGAGTTGCGTACGGCAGAGCGAGAGAGAGAGAGAGAGCGGCGAATCAATGCTCACGCGACACGCGATATCCCGATTGTCCACTTACGTACCCTCGACCCCCTGCCACCTCGGAGAGCGAGCCGTCGTCCCTTAGGGAAATGACGCGGCGGAATTTCAAGTCGGCCGACGGGAAAGAACAGGCTACGGCTTTATTTGCCGGCAAAGGTTGCGAAATTGATTCCGAGTGTCGGCACTTGGGCTGCATTGGGAACGAAGCTCCCGGGCTCCTAGAAATACGATTTTCGGCTTCGCCGGAGATTGGGAGGCGCGGCCCGCGATGCTGCTCTCTCACTTGTTGGCTGGCTGAATTTTGGCCGGGAGTGCCTTCTCCCTCTTGGAATTCGAAATTCGCTTTGGAAAACGCGGGAGAGTTGGAGGGAGCGCTGAAGATATAATTTATGTAAACAAAAAATATATGGCTGCAGTGGAATACGTATTCAAGTTTATTGTGATTTATATTTTACGTGGTAAAAAATCAAGTATGCATCTAATGATCGTAAACCGGTTTTTGTATAGAATTGGGTTTTATTGTTTTTTTTCATTTTTTAGTATTGATTTAGTATTATTATGATATGTATTATTCCAATCGTACCTTGCTAAAGATTATTCATTATTGCGAAATAATGAAATAATCAGTAAATTTAATTAAACCTGAATTAAAATTATTTAATTAAAATCCATTAACCGAATCGAATAATTTATTGTAAATAAAAGTAAAAAAGGAATTTCTTTCCCTACAGTTCTCTTCGTGCATTGTATAAGTTAAATAATTCGCTTAACAGGCTGCATACATTACAAAGTTTATTTAAAAATGCTCTTAAGAAAACAAGCAAACTTAAAGCCGCAATAAGCAGTAAAAAATCTATTACGCTAACGTTATCACTTTGAGTAATAAAATGTGCAACTACGACACGTTAAGAAAAAAAATTTAATCTCTCCTGTATATTACAATCGCTCAGTTTCATCGGGGCCAAGCGCACTTAAAATAAAAAAAAAAATAATAAAAAAAAACGAAAGAAAAAGAAACCACCGCCGCGGAAAAGAAAAATTCAAGCTCGTTATATCGCTCTAGACCGCCTCAACCTTCAACCGCTCTTTACCCCGAGAACGTTGAAAATCGCTGAGAAATCAGTGCTCAGAGCCCAGGGACGCCGCAGAGTCTGGCGCGAGAAATTATTTATAATAAGTAAATCCCGCTCGTAAGCAGCACGCATCGCGCGCCGATAAAAATTAGCATTTTAATTGAACATTGGCGTTCGATTTACATTTTAATGAAAAAAAAAAAGCCTCGCGGGGAGGTGGAGGAATAAGAAAGCCGAGTCGGATGAAAGACAGAGGGAGAGGCGTCAGCTTTCGTTTCTCTCCCGAAGATTTATTTATACCGCGCGAAAGAAGCGGCTGTATCGAACGGAGAGGGTTTATCGTTCCGGCGTAGTCGAGCTTTTGTCGGTGCGCGGCCGCGAGCTTGCAACGCCGCCGAGCACCTAAAAGCGCAAGGGAGGGAAGGAGGAAAGGGCAGAAGTAGAATGGGAAATCGAGCATCGAGAGCGGACACACAGGCAAATGAGAGGCTCGTGCGCGCATCGCGTGACCACTTCGCGAAACAAGACTACCGATTCGCTGTTTTTTTTTTCTTTTTCTTCCTGTCCCCCTCCCTCTCCTGCACCGTTCTTTTACCTCGGCGCGTGTCTTTCGAGCGCTTGTTTTCTTCGGCTGTTTTTCTTTTGCCTCGCGCGCTTCTCCCTCCCTTTGTCTCTGTTTCAACGTTAATTCCTTCTGCCCGCCTGTAATTACTCTATTACTTTTACGACCCGCTCTTAAAGCGTCGAGTGAAAAATGCAAGAAATACTTAAATTTAAATAGGTATCGATAGAACGATAAAAGCATCCGGGTAAAAGATCATAACCCATGCAATTCTCTGCCGTTTTGCGCAAGAAAAACAGCTGATTTCAGGTGCTCGAGGCCATCGGCGGAGGAAAGAGAATCCGAGCTTTTATTTCTCCGCAAATAACTGCAGTCCCGCGTCGTATTTTGGGCAAAGTTCTCGCGTCGCTTTAGAGCCCGCGCCTCTGCCGCTGTCGCTTCGGCGGGATTCTCTGACAGGTCGGTTAGTCGGGACAGGGAGTGACGGCGCGCCGCGTTGCTTCTACTAATTGAACCGCGGCGGGCCCTTTTAATTAATGACCGACGTTTATACCCTCCCTCTGCACTAATTCGCTGCAGTTTTCAGTCGGGAGGGGGCACTGCTCCCGGGGCTGCGCATTTTTAATGCGTTGCGCTTTCTTTGGGCTTCGGCGAGTACATTTTAGAGACTGCAGTGAGTTGCGCGCGTAATTAGTTTATTATTTTTTGTAAATATGGTAAAAATGGCATAGGCACGGTGAAAGGTTGCAAGATTTGGGATATCGTTTTACTGGTATTCCAGTTGAATAGCGTAGATATCTATGCAGCGATTGAAGTACCGAGAAGCTCGCATTTCAAAGAGTTGGAGGACGGTGTGTTACGTCTTTGTGTCCGATCCATGTTGACTCCCCTCAGGATTGTATGGGGTATCGAAGCCGTGAAAAGAACAAACGTATAGGAATTAGAGAAGACCACATACCGTTTAACGGCTGTTTCTGTCAGAATATGAATTAAATAGTTTCCTTGTGCAACCAAGTTGTATATAGAAAAAGATTTTAAATATTATGTTATTATAAAATTAAACTATTTTTAATCACATTATTCGTATACTTTACTGATACATTGCTTTGCAAGTAACCACTCGCTACTGTTAATTTAATGGCAACACCTATACTGCTTCATCGAATCTATACTGATCAATAGTGCATTCTATCAGAGCAATTAGCATTAAGTAATAATCGCATGCATTGTGAACTGTAATTGTACGTAGGTGTGTTGGGAGATAAATTGATACGACATACAATATTAATGCGCCTTGAGAGCGTGATCTTAATATTACGAAATAATTTTTTTAATTTCCACGCACGTCGAAGATATTAATGATTTTTCCATTTAACTGATTAGAGTTATTTTAGCCCTTTTTTGAACGATTGAATAAGCTAAACAGTGAAGGTATTTAGCAGAATGGAAAGTGAACGATTGTGTGCAGAAACTACTGCAAGAGTAGAGAATAGACCTTTGAGGAAAAAAAAACTAGCTAGAAAATATCCGGGTCTGCACGAAGGAAGAATTTTAATTGCAGAGGCTGCCTCGCAAAGTTAATCATCGGATGTGGAGGGAATCGATACGACATATTTAATTACGCGACGTTTGGTGAAATAACTGTAGCTTCCGGCACATTATGGATTTAAGAGAAGAAAGGAGAGGAGGCGAGAAAAACGAAAATGGAAGTGCATTTATATATAGCTGGGATTTAGGGCGACTTTTCTTCTTTCTCCAGCTATGATGTATTTATTTCGTCGGCGGGTGAATCAAGCGGATTTTCGAAAAGGAAGAGGTATAAACTTTCGCGAAATAGACCTTCTTTATACCTTTTTATCAAAATAAATCCAATGTTTCGGCTGCCGCCGTAAAGCAGGACTTTATAATTGGATTTGTCGAAACAGCCCTTCATTATTCTTCGCGTCAGCGGAGATTTTCCCGTAAAAGCATCTCCCATTAACATAGAAATTACAGCTCGCGGCAGCAGAAATCAATATCCCTCGGCGGCGGCGGCGGCGGCGGCGGCGTACATTTAGCCGGGAGAGCCTCGAAAAAATTCCATTCACCAGGGCTCGGGGCGTTAATCGAATTTGAAGCGTCAGGAGTGTAACCTTCACCGAGAGGAACAATGGCCCGGCCGCAGCGTCCATCCGCGCTCGTTTGATCCTCCCCGCCCACCGAAGCCTGGCCTTTGGCTTTCCATCCCGGACGTCCTCTAATCAAACGCGGTGGCGGCTGCCGTACTCATCAGCGTAATCCATAGCCGACGGCGGCGGCAAGTGTCGCCTCCCTCTCTCTCTATCTCTCTCTCTCTCTCGCGCGCGCGCGAGAGCGCTCCGCGCCGAGGTAAATCGGCAAATCGAACTGGCATTGATTGGCGAGGTGAAACGTAACGAACCCGCAGACCGCTGCCGGATATTACTATCATTCGAAGACTATTCGATTTGCGCGCAGAAGAGAACGGAGCAGTCAAGCAGCCGGGAGAGAAGTCGATCAGTTTGACCTGCTTCCTTTTTTTCGCCCTTTTATTTTAATGCTCCGAAGTGTCCTTAACCGGGTCTCTTCTCTCCCGGCTCTCTTCTTTATCTTGTTTTAGCTGGCTGCGGGCTATTGGGATATACGCCTATTTACTCGCGTTACGGGATCCTACGATTCTTTTGATTGGATTAGCTCGAGACTTCTTTTTTTTTAAGCTATTGTAATTTCGGAAGATTTTTAAGGGAAGTTTAAAAAAACTGCGATAATATTATTACGTTGGGTAATAGATTTATACTCGGTGGGATAAAGGTTAGGAGATGCGCAGTTAAACGCAATTTGTTATCTTCGATTGACTGTTCAATAAACCAATGTCATTTGCTAATTTAATTTAGTAATTGGCAGCAAACTCATTGTATTCCATATTTGCTTGACGATCTGATTGAGATAATACGCGCGTTAATCGATGGTCTTTATTTAGCGGAAAAGCAATATCGTACGTTATAACGACCAGCTTGATTCGCTACGAAAAGTGAAAATTGTTTTTGTAATGTTTGCGGCATCGGTTGATTAATTGATTGTGCGTTTTAAAATGGTATGTATTATTAACGACATCACACCATGATAACAGGCCTTTTAATTATTATAAATCTAGCAGTATGTTCTTTTAATTTAAAATACTGCTACTTCGATTAACTGTACGGTATAGTAGGTAATCAATTAAAAGAGCAATTTACTTACATGCACCGCGAGTGATACGATCTGAATCTGGTCAGCCTTTCGTAAATATTACTCTTTTACATTTGAAACACGAGGGCTCGAAAAAAATCTTAAAAGTTTGAAATTACGCTAGACTACAAAATGCGAAAGTCTAAAAACAAAAGTCGCAAGACGAAAGGCTTGACAAATAATAACAAGGAGAGCGTACGACATTTGACTGATGGATTTTCCTGTAACTTTGAGATATGCTTCTAATGTTAAAATATGAAGGAAGCCGCGACCGTTCGGCCTAAAGCTCGATTTTTCAATATCAGAAAACGTATCCCAAAGTTGCAGGAAAATCCATTACCAAATGTCGTACACTCTCCTTGTAAGAAAATCATACAACAGACTGCGCAAAACGCCCGGAGAAGAGATTACACAGACGCGTCTCGGGTTTCTCGTCTCTCTTCGTTACCGAAACCTTCCCTCGCGCTCGGAGCCGGCAAGCTGATCCCTCGCATTAATAATTCCCTTGGTGCCGAGTTTCGCGCTCGCTCCCGTTTATTTCTACTTTTAGGCCGTAGACTCGTGCACTTTCTTGCCAGCCGCGATCATTAATCGTGTCGAGGATTCGGTCGGGCGGGGCCCCCCCGAGTGTCTGCGAGGCGTTTAGAATCGCGGGCTGCGTCCCCGTCTCCCCCCCTCCCCCTTCCCTCCCCGCTCATCAGTGAATCGACGCTATTTGTTTCGCCGAGTCACCCGGGAGGAGAGAGAATCTCGCATTCTTGATTTTCTCGGATACTTTTTTTCCCGGCGTGTGCCGAACTTTGGGCTCTGTTTTTCAGCGAGGGAGGGACTTTCGGCCGAGATTGATAATGCGTTATCGGAGAATTCGGCAAACTAAGCGGGTAATGAATGAATCTTCCGACTAGTCATTTATTTGATTAGGTCGACACCGATAGTTTTTTTTTCTTCTTCGTATTTATGAAGTTTTTTTTTGCCTGGATAAGCGCACGTGAGGAGCTTACTTTTTTGCTGAAAAGTTTTTCAAAATGACTGGATTTGATTAATGGAGTGGCGGCTCTTCTATTTATATTTTCTTCTCGAATATGCTAGTGAATTATTTAATAGAATTATTTCTTTTAAAATATTAAAAATAACATTTAAAGAAAAAAAGAACCTCTTCGTAAGAAGTAGTACAAATATAATAAAAGTTACGTTTTTAATAAAACAGATCCAATATCCAATTTTAATTAAAAAGAAAGTATTCTTTTTAATGGCGCAAATCCAGAGTAAATTTCCTCAAATAACAATTACTTTTAATTATTTTAAAATGTAATGCAGTATCAAACACAAAATGAATGATTACAGAATACGTATAAATATATACGTATCGAGTTACTCGGACGTTACAAACACATATAAATTATGAGTTTACGAAGTGCTCTTAAAAAGATCCGTAATTCCGAGAACGAAGCAAAACAGTGGAGAGCTGCGACTTCGAGCGCCAAAAGAAAGTCGATTCCCCCCTCCGAAAAACATTAAGATAACCGGCGCTGACCCCGAAGTAACAACATCTCACAAACATCCCACAATGCCCGAGCGAAATCTCGTCCAAGTAGAACAATCCCGAGTTGCGTCGGCCGCGAGACCGCACCTCTCCGCGCGCGAGTTTACCAATTTGCTCGTTCGCTTTCTTGCAACACACACGGACGCTTACGCTCGCACACTTTCCTCGGCCATTCTGCGCAGATTCATATTTGCGCACACAGGCGCATTCGCGCACGTCCACACGCTCGCTTCCTTCGATTGACCGCGGGATATTCTCTTTCTCCCCCCTCTCCTTCCTCGACGATTTTCGACGCTGGGGACCTCGTCGCAAACGCTCTCATACGCGGAGCTCGAACTTTGCGCGCAGGCCTTGCGATCGAATCCTCCTCCACCCCCCCCCCCTCTCTCTCTCTTCTTGCCCGTCTAGTGGTTTGTCCAGTCTCGTGTGCAAATAGCCCGGGATTCAAACTGCTGGAGTAAACAACGCTCCCATTCGATTGGCGCGCGCCGCACGGCGCTCTTACATCTCGCTACCTCGGGCTTCGTCCGTCGGCGTTTCGTGCTTTTTCTGCTCCAATCTTAGGAGCTCCCTCGCTCTCGCGCTGGAAATGGATTAGAAGGAGGAGGGGAGATTGAAATCCGACGGCGAGAAAATTAAAGAGTTCGCGTTGCCGGCTCCCCGGGGAGGCGAGGAGGAGGCAGCGCGCTTCGTTCGCCTGTTTCGGAGAGCATTTTGTAAGGAGAGACCGGGGGAAAATGGAAGAGAGAACAAATTTCTGGAAATGTCTCGGGGACATATTCGATTTGCTGCTTCTTCTGCTCGCGTTCTTTTTTTTCTGGAATAGACCGGGGGAGAAATAAGAGTAGAGGGTGAACCCTTGGACTTGTCTACAATGATTTTTTACGGATCCGATGGATTTCTTTGGAAAATAATTCTTACGCAAAAAGTAGACTAAACTATTATATCCGAAATTAAACACGAATATGACCTTAGTTTCGGTCCATGACGTCAGCATTTTGCAGTACCTGCTATGACCTATAAATTACCTTTTGGTTTTAATCAATATTATTTTTTTCGATCGAGATAATTTAATATTAGAGATTTCAAAGCTTCCAATAAAAAAAAATCATGGTAAAAGTCGTGGATCAAATTCTGTAAAAAGTGTTTTCTGAACTTAAAAATAAGCATATATTTTAAAACTTTTATAAATTAAGGTCTAAACTAAGGTCATACGTAATTGATGTACGTAATTGTGTGCAATTGACGTACGCAAAAGCAATAAAAGAGCAATCAAATGTAGATTGAATTAACGATTCTAATTTAGCACTACCGATTCTCATTGCTCATCATACGCCCCGTTTGTTTACTGTCTTTTAGCATATTTTATTAATAAATCAGAAAGAACATCACCTTGAATAGATAAATAAATAACTAAACGATTTAGCACTTTTACCTACAAGTTGCCCCTCTCCACGTCATACTCTCCTTCTATTATTTACAGCGCTTATCGCTATTCGAGTAACCCTAATGCCGAGGAGATTTGCTTGCACGTGCACAGGTGTCATAATAAACGCTTCGCTGGTTTTTGGCATGCATATACAAAGGTGCAAATATTTTCTTGAAGTAAGTAAACATTAGCACTCTTCAGCTACGGAGAGCATTTGCGGAAAAGGACGTCATATTATTTTTGGGCAATGTAAGATTAGTGGAATGGACAGTGTAACAAGGTTTCACACTTTGACTGGATGTCAATATCTTCCAAATTTTAATGGTTATTTTAAGCGACTTTTTAATTACAATTGAAAATTATTATGTTACCGTATACATAAAAAAATGTCATCTAGATTGTAATTATAGATATGGGTGTTCAAGTTGAACAATGCAATTTGAAGAACATTTAATAAAACTTATAATAAATGTTTTTAGAACCGTGTAAGAGTTGTAATCTAATATTATGACCCTTTTACGACTTTCTGTTGGTCGTTAGGATATTACACTATCAAAAAGCAACTGTATAACCCGTTTCTGACGTCACAAGCTTCTAGTGGATTAACTCCTTTTAAGTGGATCCAGAGGCTATAGATTCACATTAAAAAAATATTTCCTGTTGCTATATTCTCTTTAAATTTGTAATTAAGTTGTTATGTAACACTTTTGAAAGGAATGAAAAAGGAGACAGAAGTTTTACCTTGAAATTATGCATCCTTTTGCTAATTCTATTTACATCTCTTTATCCCTGTGTACATCTTTTCTTGATATAAAAAGATGCCCTTTCGAGAAATGGGAAAATTTTTGTAAGCAAAACTCGCCGTTGATGAGAAGCGCGAGATGAGTCTTTACGACAAGGGGAGAGGCTGCATGCGATGATATCTTTTCGAGTGGAAAGTGGTAAGCATGAATGGGATCATGTGATTAACTTGCGATGTTTCGTTAAGGGCAGCGTTGATGCCGCAACTCGATAGTCTTTGAAGCACGACTTCACTTTGGTTATTAATTAAAATTAATGGATTCACTAATAACGTTGGCTCGACAGGATAACTTGGCCTATTTGCGCCTTAAAATTCCAGTTTAAAAATATGAAAGCAATTAATTAAAAGTATACCTTCTAAATAAAGTTTCTCCCCCAAAAAAAACGTTCCAGCGTCAGGCGGAGCGTAAACTCTCAAGCGGGAGGCTTCGGCAGAAAATCGGGTTGTAAAAACGCATTAATCACCCTAAAATCTTTCCTAAATTATGCGCTATTCCAATGCGACCGGGCAGCGCGGAGTCAAATAAAAAGCAAGCCTAAAATAACGAAGTAAGAACAGTGGGCGCGTTCGAATGAGAGATAGTCGCAGACGCAGAGCAGAGAGTAAGAGCGAGAAGGCGCAAGAGAGAGAGAGAGAGAGAGAGAGAGAGAGAGAGATTGAGAGGGCGGATTTGGAGCTCTGCCACGTCGGGAGTGCCCTCCTGTCTCAAGAGCTCTACTGCGATCAGTGATACCACACTACACACTGGCTAGGTAAAGGGGAAAGAGAGAGAGAGAGAGAGAGAGAGAGAGAGAAAGAGAGGGAGGGGAGGGAGTCGCCGCCTCGCGGTTGGTACTCGTGCAAGAAGGGGATGACTGGAGAGATGACAACCGGAAAGCTGAAGAGAGCCTGCGAGAAGAAGAAGAGGAAACAGGTGGAAAAGCTCCGAGGTGGGGAGAAGAGTTAATATTGATAATCGCTCGGCTGATGAGGTTATATATATATATATTATATATATGCAACTTCGCCGACCTGAGAGCTCCCGGAACGATGTGCCATATATATATATAGATAGAGGTTTCTCGAGAAGTCGCAAAAAAATTTAAGCACGTCGTTGCCCAGCCTGGAGTCGCTCTTCGGTTCGCGGAGCTCAGTTCAGAGTTTTTAATTAACATTGAGGCTTCCTTTTCCGAGGAGAGGGAGTTGTTTGTAGGGGGAGATAGTTGCTTGATTTTGGAGATGTGAGTGGGAGAATAATGTTTTATTTTAGTTACTGTAGATTTTACTGAAGCGAGCATGAAAATTACATGAAAAGCTTTTCAATTTTGAACTTTTTAAGCAATGAAGCTAAATTTCTAACTCTATAAAATGCTACATTTTTTATAAGCAGAAAAAATGTCAAAAATAGCAGTTTTTTCAATTAAAAAAAAACAAACTTATTTAATTATAAATATTGCTATTCCATAACGTATAATTGAATAAGGTATGATGAATAAAGTAAACTAAAGTATTTCCTGTAACTGAAGTACATCAGACTCTCTTACTTTCAGAAAGCCTTTTGATCTTTAGCTTAGATATTCATCCAATTATCCATCTTTCTTTAAAATATCGTAATATTGACCTTAACCTGATAATTATCTAAGAGTTGTTAAAAAGAATTTTATAATTCAATCTTTAACAACTGAAAATCATTCTTCATTGAAAAAAAATATTACAAAACTTTTTTGTTTATAGTTTCAAAACTTCGCAAATCGACCAAAATTGATTCTCAAAATTTTCAATTCTTAAATATTCCGCTGCTATTTGCAAACGTTGTTTAAATTAGAGAAGCTCCCTTTGTTAAAAGAGACCTAATTGTCTAGGTTAAGTTATTGGTATATGAAATTATGTGCAAACATTCACAGAATTTCTGAGATATTGTATTCTGGCTTCTTATGGAATTCAGGAACTAGATATAATTTCTAAAATTATTTGTACATCTGTGCCTGTTCTAATAAGATTTAGTTCTAATAATTAATTTTACTAATATCATCTGAACCATACTATAAAGTATCATTCGCGGTCTAAAAAATATTTCAGTATAGTGATATATCAGAGGAGAGTTTTTTTTTCTAAGCATAAAGTTTTTCTGTACTAAAGTATCTGCATCGTTTTACAGCTGCTATATTTTATTGCTGAAACTTACTCTTCTCCTCAGGCTTAGGTAACTTTAGGTAATAAAACACTTTAGTTACACCACTAAAATTCATCTCAGTAAAGTCCTATTATACCAAAACCTGCTTTCTTATGACTATTTTTAAGGCCCAACATTAACTCCTAATCGCAAAAATTGTATATTACATTTTTCCATGAACAACTTTAAAAATTGTAAAATTTGTGCTCGCTTTATGCTCATACGTCACACACCTCATTTTGACATTCGACGCGCCAAAAATATATCTTTTTACAATTAAAGGCAGTGAATAAGCAATAAATTACTAATCTATAATAAATACGTCTGCTGCGCCTTCATTTCCATAATTTCATTCAAATGATTAGCTCAACAAATGCAGAATAATTGCAATTTACAGTTAAATAAATCCGAAATACGCTCATTTTCATTCATCAACATAAATTTGTCAGGCTCTCATTTAACGGGATTACCGCGAGCGTCAGAGGCACGCCGGTCTATGCCAAACAGACATTGCTCGATCATTACATTCCACTTTGAAAATTGCATAAACGCTTAGCGATGCACTCCGCCTCACTCAGACCTCGCTCTTATCTCTCTCTCTCTCTCTCTCTCTCTCTCTCTCTCTTCGTCTCTCGGCCCGATTCCCAGACCGCGGAACAGTCAACTCCGGCGTCGGTAACGTCGCATAATTGTACGCATCCGCGTCGGCCGCTATACACCGGGGCCACGCTTATGCACTTAAGCGAGCGCACGGACGCGAGTCTGTGTGTGTGTGTGTGTGTGGGGGGGGGGGGGGGGGGAGATTCAGCCCCGTCGGTGTGGACTAGCGACGCGTGATTCTATCTCGGGCTTTGTTTCGCCTGCTTTTCTCGCCCGCTTCTCGTGTGTCGGTCAGCGCAACGAGGCGCAAGGCAATCGGAAGGGAGTCGCTTTCATTGTGACGAGGAACGTCGTCGCTTCGTGTTGCCATTGAAATTACGTCTCGTCGAGGCTTATTTCACTCGAAGGTATATCGACGGGTATGGGTTACTTAGCTTTTTGAATTTTCTGAATGATTTTATTTCGAAGATACGTGAATATACGATAATCACATTGTTCTATATCCGCCGGCGTATGGAAAATGTTTGAATAACTTTCAAGTTTCTATTTTAGAAAAGTTTCATTTCTTTCAACAAATTGTTATTCAACCGTAACTTTAAATAAAGTGTTTTTTTTTTAAATTTCTCTCTTTTTGTAGAAAGAATTCAGAAGGAGGAAAATAATTGTTACACAACAAATAGCGTCAAAGTAATCTTAATTGAAATTGCGGAAGAATAGACATCACCCCCCCCCCCCCCCCCCCCCCCCCCCCGT
>UCOM01001506.1:0-39974 GCA_900474385.1 Ormyrus pomaceus
GTCTACGTGTTCGTGAGCATTTTATACTCCCTCAGACACATCCGCGCGCGCCCGTTGCCGGCGCCGCGGATGTGTCTGAGGGAGTATAAAATGCTCACGAACACGTAGACGCGCGCGGGGCGGCCAGCGGCAACGCCGGCACCGACGTCTTTTCTATATACGACGAGAGCTACGATGATACGACGAGCCGAGAGCGCTAACGTATATCGATCCTCTTCTTCTTCTCGCGAACGCCGCTCGACGCCTCGGAGCGGTCGGACGAAGAAGCTGGCGGGAATTTTTTTTTTTTTTTTTTTTCGTAGCTCTTTCCCAGTTCAGGCTTGATGCGCTACTTTTACTGGCGAAATTTCTTTTCTCATCTTTTAAGATTTCGGGATTTTCAACGGGAATTTTTCATCGTCCATTTTTGTCTGCAGAAATATTTTCGTGAGTTGATCTACCTTCGTTTTTATCTCATATTTTCAGTTTTCTGACAGAATATACTAATTTTTTTTATCCGAAACAATCAATATCTACAAAAAACAATTGTCTGTTATTAATTGGATTTATTTCTTTTTGAGTTATTCGATCTTGCATAGTCTTACGTTAAAACAATTCGCGAGAGTAATCATTCATTCTACAGAAATTAATCATCCACAAGAGTCCAAATTAAGTTTGCTTGAAAACGACTTTTCATTGCGCTGTCGGCAATCAGTCATATTTTTGCTGAATCAACATAGATTAATTAACTGTTAAGATACGCCAGTAAATACACAAAGAAATACACGAAAGCTTTTTTTTCCGCAGAGCAAATTAACACAACTTATTTTTGAGAAAAAAAAAGAAGGTTCTGAAAAATACATCTTCACCAGAATTTCACCAAAAAAATCCATCTCCCTTACCGGTCAGCAGCTCCTCAGCTGACCGCCTCGCCTCTCTCGCTTCTCGCCTCCCCGTCTCATCATCTCGCGAGGGAGAGCGAGAGAGAGAGAAAGAGAGAGAGAGAGAAAGCTTGCGGCCTCGCGCCGAGCTTGGCACGCGCTTACTCCGATCTACGCGTACGCGGAAGCGCGCGCAGCTTGGCACGTGTGTGGGATGCCTCTGCGTGCCGCGTCTGCTTTGTTTGACTACGGCAACCTGTTCGTTGTCCTCCGCAAGCTACGTGAGCGCTCGCGCGATCTCGTTTTTTGCCCGCTTGCCCAGACGGTCGCCGGATGGAGATGCATTTTTTTTTACCGAGGCCTCGTTGCAGGAGAGGGGGTAAGTATTGAATTATATTCGGCGCAGTAATTCAGCTTTGTAAGCTCATCAAAGATTCGTAGATTTATTTGACTTTGGTTTATGATACGGTATCGCGCGCAACATCTTAAATCTTCCGCTCACCAAATTTCAACCTCCGCAGCTCGAAAGCCGATCACTCCCGCCGGCAGGGATTTTTCATCCACCGTCGCCTGCTCACCGACCCCCGCTCGAAATGATCCCCGGTTCCCTTTGTCCCGGCGAATATCCAGCGGCGTCTCATCTTCGCGGCGTATCGCCTTTCTTCCCCGTCGCGCGGCTCTCTCGGGAGGGTTCGCCGAGAGAGTTTTCCCGTTCTTTCCCGCCTCGCGTTCAGCCATTTACTTCGTTAGCTGCTCCTTGTTTTCGCGGCCGAAGGAGGAGGGCGAGAGACGCCGGGGAATTTGCATGACAGATCCGTGGAATTTCTCGGGGACTTTTTTCACCGGCACCCCCCCGGAGCGAGCCGAGCTTGATAATTGTAAGACGATGCAGGGCGGCGAGAGAGCGGAACACCGTCCCCGTTGTCGAGCTTACGGATGAATGCCCTCGTATTCGTATAGCTTCGATGTTTCTTGCGTCTTAAGGACTTACTTTGAACGGGCTGCCGTTTAAAGATCCTTTTATCTGCTTTGTTGCGCAAAAAGTGCCTATAGCTTTGTTCAATGCTCGCGGATTAACACATATGGAGTAGTGTTGCTTTTCCAAAAGCTGCTTGTATGCACGAGTTTTTCTTGAAAAACTTGCATTGCCTCCATTATGCGAGCGATAAAGGATATTTCTTTGGCCAAAAGTGATTAATTGTTAGCTTTTATTTAAAATTTTTTATTGTTGATTAATAAGAGTAAAGTTTCGCGAACTATCTTACTTTTTAATGCAACTTTTAAATTTTGACTTTCAAGATTCGTCTTTGAAAATGATACAACTGGTATAACCGTTCCTGTTTTTTTTAAAAACGCTCATTAAACTACACCTGTAACATTCCTAATTCCGTGGAACTCCCCTAATTACATTAAAATGATAACAGTCTCAATAAGGAAAGTTTGTGAAAAGCACTCAGTCCTTCGAAAACTTTTCCTTCGAATATTTTATTTTAACGAGACAAAACACAATTAAATTCCCAGGCAGCGCGAGTCTTACATAACGATAAGGGGCCTTCGTCAGCAGCGGCAGCGGCGGCAACGGCGGCGGCGGCGGCACAGCGTGGCACTCCGCCGGCAGACGCATAAATAAGAGAAAAAGGCGGAGGGAGCTGCTCTCGGGTCGGAGGGAAGAAGGTGGGAGCGGTGAAAAAGGAGTCCGCCTCGCAGCTCGTCTTTCATAAAGATAAGAAAAGGCGGACGAGCGGAGGGAGCTTCGAAAGGCTCTCTCTCTCTCTCTCACTCTGCAGGCTCGGGGGTAAAATTTTGCGCGGGTAACAACAAAGTGCCCGCCTCTCCCTCTACCCTATATTTTCCGTATCTGAAATAAGTGTGCGCGGGGCGCTCGCTGTGTGTTCCGCCCCTTCTTTAATTACGTTCGAGCCCCTTCCCTCCTCGCCTTTCCTACTCCTCCGCTCGCCTTCTCTCTCTCTCTCTCTCTTCCGAGAAAGAGCCGTTCGTTTCATCTATTCATCCTCCGGCTGGCGCTCCGCTGCTCTCTCGCTCTTCTGTTTTTAGAGAAGAAAATTTTAATTGGAATTCAGAGACGCTGCCGCGCGCAAGCGGGCGTAGCTCGAGCGCGGCTCTCTCTCTCTCCCTCTCTCTCTCCCTCTTCTTCTTCTTCTTATTCCAGAGTGGCGGCGCTGCTTCTTCTCCCGTTCTTGCCGGCCTTTTCTCTACCCGAGCTTTTCCACGGCTTTATGCGCCCGTGTATATATATAAGACTGTCTTTTCATTCCTGCCCGGGAGGGACGGGGAGGGCGGGGAGGGGAGAAGCGTTGCGAGGAACCAATAATCCAATTGTCCTCGACTTTGCTTGTTTTCTCTCGCCCTTTCTCCGTATTGGTGTACACACCCCGGCGAGAGCGGTCCGTGTTATCGCGCTGCGAGAGCGCCAAGCTACCTGAGAGAGACGTCGAGCGAGAGCGCGGCGTTATTGAATTTTTGAGAAAATGCGAGAGAGAGCGCTAAATTGAATTCGAGCCAAAATTTTGTCTCGAGGAAAAACACTTTCGGCGATGGGCTTAGGAGGGGATTCTGTAGTTTGCAGATGATACATCTTTTTGAGGAGAGTTTATTGAAAGTTGATTTTATTTGCTATTAAGAAAAGTAATACTACAATTACAGAAGAGTAGAAAACAATTCATTTTATATTTAAAGTACATTAAATTGTCAAAAATGTAAGACTATACAGTAATAAAACGGCATTAAAGCCTTCTATTAGTACATTTATTTTTCCAACGAAAGATTTAATACAACTTTAGTTTATATAGAAATATCTATAGTCAACTATTCTTTATAATGTAAAAACAGAATCTTAGGAACGTAAAATAGCTTTTTGATTCTTTTCCCAACTAAGAACACACAAGGATGACTAAGAAGTGTAAAGATAAACAAGTTACTTGAATTTCCCTCCCAGTAGTGAGCTAAGCCTTTAATCAGCCATCGCAGCTTTTACATTTTTGCGTTCAGCATATATTTCTTTTTCCAGGACTCAGTCCACGAAGTATAATTTAAATGCCTCATTCAAGACAGTTGTTATCGATTTAGCAATTAGACCGAGGATAATTAGGTACACTTGGCTGCTCTCCTCTGACGTTTCTTCGTGCTCCTAATCTTTTGCATTCATCAAGTTTTAATTTGAATTCTGATTACGGGCTCGGCCGGCAAAAGAATCAAACTTAATTGCCGTGCCGGCTCTCGGAGATTGCACGTTATGAACAAAACTTCATGCAAAACAGTCGTTTGTTAACTTTCTCACGCCGAAAGCCGCGCCGGGATAAACCTTAGATAACCGCGACCGTAGAAATTTCAGCTCCCCGCGTTCGCCGATTTTATCGAAACTAAAAAGAACTTCCTAATTAAGTTCCCGCGGCGAGTGTTGCTCGACAAAATGGCCGCGCCGCTGCTGCCCATCTCGCGAACACCCTTACGTAAGGTGTGCAGCTCCGACCGATTCGCGGATCGAAGCCCGGCGCTCGTCGAGCGGCAAACAAAAAGGTTAATTGTCCCCGTCCCGGGAGGAAAAAGACGATTCGATCGGAACGCAGGAGGAGAAAGGATTGAGGAGAGAGACAGAGACGACGAAGCCGCTCAATTTGAGTTCGCCTGAAACAGTTTGCGTCTGCGGTCCGTTGAAATTAATTCGACTACAGCGCGCGTCAACCCGACTGTCTTGCGCACGAGTCCCGCTCGGGGCCCCGTTTGATGTCTGTCCGCTTCTTTATTCCGCGAGGGCCGATCGAGCGGACGAGGTTTTCTTATACTTCGGTTCACCGAAGGCGGTTCGGGAAAATAGTCGCTTTTGACGAGGAATTTCGCTTTCTTTTGCATTAATATTACCGCGTTATTTATATTCAATATTAAATGAAAATCTCTTATTTCTGAAAATAATTTATCGCAAAACTGAATAGTACGAGAAATATATCAGTGCATCGATTGAAAAGTATGAAAATAGGATTTGATCGTCGCTGAATAGAGCTGCACCTTAAGACACTTAATGAAATTCATATGAATGAAGGGTGGCGCGCGAGCAAAGACATGACTGGAAACCGTCTCCATTCAATCCAGCCTCGACACTCGGCTCTCTATCGGCGATAAAATTTTTGCGCCTCCAAGTCAGCGGAGCGTACCTCATCTCTCTCTCTCTCTCTCAGCAGAAAAGGCTCCTCTTCCCTCCATTCAATTCCGTCGGCGCGCGTATATATACATTCATCCGATATTCCCGAAGAGGATAGACGCCCGAGCCTGCCGGGAGACGTTTCTGGCACGGAGCCCGAGTTTGCTCTTCGTCGTAAAGTGCACGAGTTACGGAAAACCGGTCAGAAGAAGAAAGTAAGCGCGGAGCGCGGCGGAGAGGCCGTTTCCAAAGGTCGTCAACGCCGGGTTCTTTCCTCCCTCCCTCACTCGGCGACGGGGGAGCAGCAGGGAGAGAAATAAAGATGGCGCGTCGCCTCCGGCCCGGAGATCCTCCTCCCCTTTCACACTTTCTTATACTTTCGAGACTCGGCAGGCGGGAGCTGAGAGAGGAGCAGAGATTTTCTTCTCTCTCTCTCCCTCTCTCGGTCTCTCGGTCTTTCTCGCCCTGAGCGAGCAGAGAAGTTTCCCGGCGACATGCGCACTGAGAGGTAGCGCCGAGTGCCGCCGGGCAAGTTGAGGAACAGTCGTTTTCTCAGACTTTTATTGCCGCCCGTATTTTTGTCTTGATTATTAATGAAGATTTATGCCGCTGTTCCTCGGGCTTAACGCGCGAAACTCGCGAAGAATCTCGGCGAAATAAAACTTTTAGTTTCTAATAAATTTCTCAGATAAAGTTACATAAAGAACGATTTAAAAAGTATGATTATAAATCTAGAATTTCTCGAAAGTATATAGATTCGATAATACACGAATGTAATATTTGTCAACTATTTCCGATGATTAAACCGGAAATATTCTTTGCCGAGCAGCCATCTTCAAAGTTTATAATCCCCACGATACAGCCAGCCCTTAATAACGCACCTTTTTACACCCCGTCATAAACAGCGCCGTAAACCGCAAAAGAAGCCTCGGAAGAAAGGCTGCGGAAAATGCAGCCGCGGCGCGCAGTTGAATCCAGCAGCCCGTTCGTCTTCCCTCCCCCCGCCCCTCTCCATAAAGATAAGAAAGACGCCGTCGTTGAGGCGGAAGCGTCTCTCCTCCTCCTTCCCGAAGAAGTGCGAAGAAGAAGAGGAGCGCCGCCGCCGCGGCAGAGAGACTGCGTCCACCCGCTTTGTCCGAGGGAAGGGGGCGGCGGCGGCGGCGGCGGCGGCGGCCTCCTCTCTCTGAATCAATAAGAACTGCGTTCGCCTCTCCTCCGAGTCCGCGCCCGGCCTACACCCACCCACCAGCACCTCGCACCTTCTTGCCGGAGGAGCACGGAGTCGCGAGCGCCGCGACGCTTGTCCCCTCTGTGTCTTTGCGCCGCCGCCGCCGTGGACGATTTTCTCGAGCTCTCCGAGAGCTCTCGCTCCCCCGGCGATTGATTTTGATGCGAGCCTTTGGGGGGGACGGTGGAAGGGAAGGTTAATGATTTCGCGTGGTTTGGATGGAGCGTTATACACTGCATAAATTATGATTTTATTTTTTTAGTCGGGCTCTGCTTTTGTAATGGCTGGAGCTGGAGAGGGTTGATTATTTTAAATAATGCGTTTATATGTAGCTTTTTGAGAGAAGATTACGTTTTTTTCAATGAAGGTGGCATTTTTGGTTCTGTATATAGTTTTAAAAATTCTAGTTTAGGATTTAAGTTGGGACATGAATATATAGCTGCGCGCCTTTGGATTGACGTCAGAGCGTATTTGTACACTGCGAGAAAAATTCGATTAAACTCAAAGGTATTTTTTCACGAGTAGCTTTACTAAACGTATAAACTCGAATAATTTAAGACATAAAATTCATTATATCTAACTTGTTTGTTACATCATTTTTGAAGAAAAGAAAATAAATTATTCCAAAGGTATAGACGATGAAAAAATGAAATGCTTGACTTCTAAGAAGAGGACTTAATTGTAAAAGTTATTTACTATTCCAAAAGTTGTGAATAAAAGATTGACTCGACAAAAGGAAACGGTTTTACGAGTCGTAATAAAATTTAGCTCGTTCGTTTTACTTCAAAGCCGAGAGTCGGAGTTTAAGGCGAAAATTATAAACTTATTTAATGAGTGGTCTATAACTAAGGCATAAACTGTTAATATTTCAATAACAATTATTAAACTTTACCATTTAAGTTTTATATTTGTTTCGCGAAAGTGCGATTACTTGCAAACTAGTTTTCGCGGAAAATGCCAAATTCTAATGAATATAAGATTCGAAAGCTCCCCGTCGCACCATACCAAACTTCCTAATGGAATTCTGTATTACTTACATTTTTTTCGCCTCCCCGCGAGAGAAACAGACAAGGCGCGGAACTTCTCTGAAAACTTTCCGAAAAAAAAACTGCCTTAAGAAACAGAGAAAAGGAAGAGAACTTGGGTGCTCGGGAGAGGAACATAATTTTCATAATAATTTATGGATAGAATAGACGTATTGAATAATTTAATTTACTTTTATTATTTGTTTAAGTGCCTATATGCTTACAGAAAATTTTTAATTTCTTCATTTCACTTTAGAAAAGAAAAAAAAACCTTTACGTAATATATGTTACTCAATTTATGCCAAATTATGCCAAACGTCAAGAGCAAAGAATATAGAAAGTCCATAAAATGAAATTAAAGCGTCTGCCAAAAGAATCATTCACTTTTCCACTTAACGTTCACTTTCCATCTTCGTCAAGTAGAACAACCTTCGCTGCCGTCAGCCATCATCATTCTTCTCCCTCATCCTCGCAAAAACGAGCCAATATTTTTAGAATCCCTTGTAAATCCTTAACCAACCTTGCAGTCAAAAAGTCTCAATCAAAATTACCGACCTGAATACCCCCCCCCCCCCCCTTCCGTTCTCTCGTTCATTCAGACTTTCAATTAGAGCGGAGTCCCGCAAAAATCTAATTTCCACTGGCCTTGAAGAACGGCGAGCGACGAATATCCGCAATCGGATTACGTAGTCGCGCTCGTCGCGGGGTATATATAGCTCCGCGCTTCGATTGCCGCGTATATGTATGAGTGCGCGGGCTGGCTTCAATCTTTCATGGAGGTCGGATAATCGCCGGGCCGAGGGAGGCGAGGAGGAAGGCGGGATGCATGCAGTTTTAATGCCGAGACTCGCGAAGGAGGTAAAAAGACTGGAGTCTCGATAGGGTTCGATTATCCGGGGATTCTTCGATTTCGTAAGGGGGGAGGCCTTCAATATTTCAGAGGGACTGCTTTGGTAGCGAAAGTCACGGTAATTGCGTTTACAAGATTGAGAGTTTAATAACACGATATTTCAAAAGAATTACCTAAAGTATCTGTAAAAAATTGTTAAAAAAAAATGTCCCATCCCACCTTTGATTCGCCTCCCCACCCCGAAATCGAAGAAATTCCTCCTGCGCGAGATCAGCCCCCTCGAAAAACTCATCGTCCACCTCCGAATCGGCAGCCGTTCCGCGTTCTCGGCGCGCGCGACAGCGAGAGAGCGCGCATAATAATCCCGGGGCAAACGAGGCGCGGCGCGCTAAAGTAAACAGCGGGGCGCGCGCGAGCTGTGCGACGACCGCGTGCTCGAATTCGCGGCCGCCCGAGAGGCAAGCTGTGCGCGCCGCGTTATACCCTCCGCCGGCGTTAACGCGGCGGCACCCCCGAGTGACGCGCCGCGGCGGCCCACATACGCGCCCGCACAAAGCCCGAGAGCCCGAAGCTCGTGCGTACCGCGAGCTCGGGAGCTTCCGCTTTAAGGGGGCTGAGGGAGGAGGATCGCTGCACCTGGGAGGCGGGGGAGAGGAATTCGCAGATTTTGGAAGAGCGCCGAGGGTTTGGTGGGTGGGATCGGGTGATTTTTTGTATTTTGGAATTTTTTTTACTACTTGAGAATTTTAATTATATTTTTTGAAATTTTTTAATGAAAGTCTTAGAATGCTTTGCTTTTATTTGAAAAATCTGCATCTATTTTCTCTATTAAAAATTACCATGACAATGATGGTAAACGGGGGGCAAAAATGTCGTATTTGAATTATTAATCGTATTTTATAATTTTTAATTGTACATGACATCAAATTTTATTAGTTTTTGTATCGAAATTATACAATGTTATTACCATAATTTTTACCGTGCTGGCACGTTAAAATTTAACCTGATTCAAATCATTTTTATTATAAGTTCTGCCCCTAGATTACCGTGGTTTTCATGGTAATTTTTGATGGAAAATTTTGTCTGGTAATTACATTTCGTTAAGAATCACGTTTCTTTCTTACGTAATCTAATCTGTCTTTCAGTATGATTTTTACACTATTGATCGTTCTTTCCATAATCTACATTACACAAAAATGCAAATTTTTAGTTACTTATTTATAGAAAGCCACAAATCCCAGGCGAGCCGACACCTCCAAAAAAGCGAAGCTCCTAAAACAGAAACTAACCGCGCAGTTTATTCCGCTACTTACCTCCATCCCAAACAACAAACGCCTAAAAAAGGAAGTAAACGGCGCGGAGGGAAGAGAAAAAAAGACTACAAGACCGCTAAAGCACCGCCTAAGTCTCCCTTAAAACGAGTCGGCAACACACTATGCGCAAAGCTCGCCAACCCTTAATACAAAAAGAGCGACGGTGGAGGCGAGCCGCGCGCCTTTTCTATTTTCCAATTTTCCGCTCGTTTTCCCACAACGGCCGCTAGACCCGAGACGACCGAAAAAAGGAGGATCGCAAGCGACCCCCGGCCCCATTATACACACAATAAAGCTGTCCGGTACTTCCGAGCACGGGTTTAATTGATACTTTAACAAGTTTAAGCTCTTTTAACCTGCTTTTTTTAAGGTTTACGGTGTGTTCGCGTTGTGGACATATCGTTTGTACGCAAAAATAGATTTTTTTTTTTAATTATCACGAGTGTTTTGAAAATATCACAAATTACTTCTTGGAAATTCTTATTTTACACTCGTTGACGTTGAAGTAATTTGAAAAAATAATGGACAAGACCTCAAAATAAAAAAATTAATCAATATCCAAAAAATAGTATTTCAATGCAAGTGCTCGAAACCTGTCATCCTCGAATTTAAGCTCCGACATAGTTGGACACGAGTATCATTAAGATTAAATCACGCATCATGTACACAGGAAAACCTCCAGAGTCCGTCTCATTGTCCTCTCGCCCCCTGCCGAAGAAGAAAAGCATCCATCACACTCTGCCTGACCAACCGCCTCGGCAAAATCATATCCATCGCTCTGTACGAAAAGCCTTACTTAGCTACCATTGCGCAACAAAGCCCGCTCCGACCAAGAACTGCAAGTGCGGGCGGTATAGAGAGAGAGAGAGAGAGACGGGGCGAGGCCGAAAGAAGCGCAGAAAGGGGCGTCGGCGATGGCGAGGCGCGCGAAGGGAGTGGGGGGGGGGGGGACCCAGGAAAGAGTGGGCCGCTGCGGGTCTCCGCATTAAAACGAGAGGCAAATTCGTAGTCGCGGGGGCGGCCAAAGTTTTAAATGATTTTCGCCGAAGTTGCCTCGCGAGTTGGTTTATTAGGAAAAGTCAATTTGCCCAGAGAGCCGGGAGAGAAAGAGAGGGAAGACGCCGAAAGGATAGAAAGAGAAAGACGGATCGAGCGGAAATTAGGGGCGAGGAGGTTGAGTGAGTAACGCTCCTGCTTTTCTCCTACCTCTCTCTCTCTCTCTCTCTCGTTCGAGCGCTCTGGAAAAGTCCGAGAAAATTACAACGTTGCACTTCCATTCGCCGTCTCTTTCCCTTCGGCTGCGTTTTCTAGCCGCGCGGAGGAGGAGAGAGAGAGAGAGAGAGACTTTGTCTGGCCGCGGCCGCGAATATTGATATTGGAAAGACGAGCGGAGAGACTCTCGAACGAACGTGTCGGCGTCGGAGAAAAATGGCGGGCTTTCCGGGGCCGCGAGCAGAATTGGATCGTTAAAAATTCAGAATGGCTTTCTGGGACTTTCGAGCTTTAGTTTTATCAAACTTTGCAGACCGCTTTAAAAATTCAGGCTTTTTTCAAAATTTACGACCGCCCCGTTAATAAAGAAGCTCGATAAAGTGGAGCGAGGTGGAATTTTAATGTGCGGAGTTAAAAAAGGGAATTTTCGAAAGTGTTTGCTCTGAGGAACCTTTTTCACTTGTCTGCGCAGCTTCTCTTTGCTCGACTTTACCAATCGGTTGATGCAAAAACGCTCGAACGTTATAACGTAAAATTCGGGAAAAATTGCGCTCGTCTTGAAAGAAAGAAAAGTAGGAAGTTCATAAATGAAGTTAATTATTGGCAATAAAGAGACGAAATTTCGATTCTATATTCTCTCGCGTGCATTAAATTTAATTACTTTAACTTTATTCGACATCGTAATTTGAAAGTGAACGAGCGCCATTAACGTAACTTTGATATTTTGCTATTATTAAAATGAAATTCTTCCTAGTCTTAAGAAATTCCTAATGCTCCTAAATGTGTAATAAATCTTAGATCGTCTCTCTTTTCGAATATAAAAGTTAAAATTAATTTCGAACATATTATCAGAATTGCTCGTCTAATTGTTCCTGACCGAATTTCTTCTCTCTTAATTACTTCTAGCTGCAAACTTAATAAAATTTCCATATATTTCAGAGATTTGCAGTCGAAGCTAATTCATATTCCAAGAGAAATTTATAAACGTTAGTTATCCAATTGCCAACAAAAGATACCTCTCGATTCAGCTACTTTGCCCCTGAAAAAATACACCGCTCGACCAACAATTCACCACCGACACATTAGCCGCTTGAAAAATCGCAATTTTTCCTCCAAAGCCATATAAACCCGAGCTCGATCCGCAAACGAACCTCGCGGCTCCCTCCTTATTAGCACTCGGCTCGGGCTACCATACTAAGTCGTCGCTTCATTTTTGCCCCGCGCCGCGAGCGCCATAAAATTCGTCCGCGGCGGAGAGAGCAACGGCGGCCGGCTGGCCTCGCGCAGCAACTAACGCTTGTTATTTCTTGTTTACGATGCAGTCGCGAGGGCAGGGATTCCGTTACTATTTATTTCATGGCTCGCCGTCCTCGCCAGGGGGCTGACGCCGCGCGCCGTTCGTTTGCGCTCTGCTTACCCCCGCCGAGGAGAGAGAGAGAGAGAGAGAGAGAGCTGAGAGATGGCGGAGTAGTATTCGAGGCGAGGATTATTAAAATAAAAAAAAAAGGGGAGACCGAGCGGTGAATGTGGATTTCGGAGGCTGGAGACGGTTTTTGTAAGGTTTGACGGAGGGTGGGTTACTTGTGATATTTGAAAGAGTTGCTTGTTGATGATTTTTTTTGGAAATTTAAACTTTTTTTTGAGATGCTGAATTAAGTCGATAACAATAATTTTTTAGAGTTAAAAGAACTTGATTATCTGAATGGGATTTTAAACTTTTCAGATATGAAATAAACACACGTTTTCAGTTTTTAGAAAGCGTATCCAGATGCTTTTATATGAATGTAACTAACATTTATATAATTTCTATATCTTGAGTAGTAATTAAAATAAATAATGCAGTGCTAATTTCAAAATTTTATGATATGTACATTTCAATGGACATTGAGTTCGAAAGAGTAAATTCAGGAATTTTAAAATGTTTTAATGAACGACGAATTGTCAACTATTCGAAAAAAACTGGAGTCATTTTTTAAAAAATTCTGCTTTTGCATAGTTTATTAGTTTGTAATACTGTAACGATGCGCGCAGTATATTTTTAATAAAATATATCTTTATATTAAAGTAACAAAATTATTTTCGAACCCAGAACTTCTTCCAAATTTTTAACGAACCCTGCCAGAATTTCATGAAATATGCTGGCCCTAAATAAAAAATTCCGTCAGTTCCGCGGCGAAACGAAAGTAAAATTTAACTGCGGAAACTCGCCGGTAACGAACGAAACCCATTACAAAGCTGAAAAACCTCCAAAAACTCGGGGGAAAATTTCGCAGTCGGAAGCGCGTCGACGCTCCCGTCCGAGCTCCGGCAAAAAAGGCTCCATCATCCGCGCGCCGGCAACTTTCCTCAAAAATCCATCCTTTCCTCGCCGGCAAAAAAAACGAGGCCGAAGAAGCTGCAGCCGAGGCCCCGACTCGAAAAATTAATTATATCTCGAAAGTTTGAATCGAGTTGGGCGCGCCGTTTGTTTTTGCCAGCGTCGTCGTCGGAACTTCGAGAGAGAGAGAGAGAGATAGAGAGAGAGGCACGGTGACTCGCGGTGAAAATTTTAAACGAAAGTTTACTAATGAAGGCGACGGGCGCCGAGTTTCGCGAGCCGGAAAATCGCTCGACGAGGAACTTTCGGCCTTTTTGAGCCACTTTTAACCCTCGCCGACGACGGCGCCTTCGGATAATAGAAGGAGAGGCGTCGCCGGACGACTCTTTTTACTCCCCCCCGGAGGGGGGGAGAGAGGCCAAGGCTGAGAAAGTTGATAAGCTCGCCACGAGGAGACGAGAGCTGCTTTGAAAGGAGGAGCTTCTTTTGGCGAGCCGCTGGACGGAGAGGCGCGATTGATGGCATTCCTTTGTCCGCGGATTTGCGCTCGAGAGAGCCCTCTGAAGGGTTGCCTCTTGTAACGCCAGTTGTCCATACTTTGGACTTTCGGATGGTCTTGCGCAAATGTGGGGCTTCTTTGAAGTATTTATCTTTATTTATTTTTTTTTTTTTTCATTTACCGAATTTTCTTCCCTTTCATTTTTTAGCCATCGCCTGCTGTACGAGGGATTTATTTTTATTTATTTTTGGATCAGGTTAGAATAAATAAAAATTATATTATTCTACAGAGATTGATTGCAACGGATTTTATTTCATTTAATGTCGATAGTGTAAAAAATATTGGTAATATTCTTGAATTTTTTGATTGCCAATGGATTTGCTGCTTTTATGAATAAGAAGATAAAATAAAATTTCTTCTTTTTTGATTTGCAAAGGCTTTTACATGCTTTCTTTAATTATCCAAAAATATCTATTTCATTATTCTCAGAATAAACTATAATAATTTGTAATTTTAAATCACGCCTCACTCGTTACTTTAGATTCCTAAAAGGTAATCCAGCCTTTCACATTACATCATATAATAAAAATTGACGTACTCTTTATTCCAAGCTCCTCAAATACAGTAAATATTACGCCTAATCAGAAGACGAGAGAGCCCGTAACAAAAGGGGCAAAAATTCCCTTAACCGAGAAAAAGGAGAGCGAAAACGGGAAGCCGAGATAAACTCGTGACATATCCCGAAGGGCGGCGCGCGACAATACGCTCTTCCCCTTATCAAATTTCGGCGAGAGCGAAAAAGCGGGGCTCCCAAAAATTATTCGGTAAACACCAGCTCTCTCTCTCCTCCGCTCTCCTCTGATTGCCGGGCGAGTCGGCCCCACGGTTGCAAACGAGTAAGGAGCTCCTTCGTCAGAAAGATTGTTTCGCCGGGCGCTCGGGGGGCGAGACCCCTCCATTTTGCCCAGCCATCTTTCCGCGGCGCGGCGTTTTGTTTGTCCCCTCCCTCGCTCTCTCTCTCTCTCTCTCTCCCTGCTAACCCTCGAGCGAGCGCAAAAGTATAAGGGCTTAAAAATCCCCTTACCACACACCCACGCCGAAGAAGAGGGATCGGACGGCCTGGAATACACTCGGCGAAATTTAAATAAAAAGTTCTCGAAGTGCCGAGGGTCGGTGTCGCAGAGGATAGCGACGGATACTTTGGCGAGATTTCGACTTCGAGGGACTTGGGGATGATCGCTTAGAGGGTCGCGTTAGAAAAGCGTAAGCAGAGGAGAGTATTGTTGTTAGATGTGAATACGTGTAAGGCTGGATTTCAGAAAAGCTGAATGTCTCACCTTGAAAAGAAAATGAAGATTGCGTAATCCAGTTATGGTCCGAGCATTTATTCAAATTGAATATACTTTGTTCCTCTTAAGTATTTCATGATGATAAGTCTTTCATTAATGAATAAAATAATTGGTTGAATAATACTTTCCATTTAAGTGAAAATAAACTTTCTTAGCATTGAATATTCAGACATTCTCTAAAGGCAAGTCAATTCTTTTATCATAATAAATATAGAAGCCAATGCAACGACACAAAAGATCGAACGAAATTCGCGCGAACCGTCTAAAACCTCCGAAATCAGCACTCCAAAGGCAGTAAATCCAGCCATCGCCCGAATTTTTGTCGAAATTAAACATGCAGCAGCCATTATTCAAGACGGCTCACCCCCGGTCCTTATAGCCATCGCCTTAAAATAATTACCGCCCGGCTCTTCCATCCTCTCAAAATTCAGCCATTCCGCGCGGCTCCACTTTCTCTCTCCGTCCCCCCCGCGAATTAGGGAGAGCTGCGCCGTAGACGGAGAAAGAAGCCTCTATATCTTTCTCCGGGCCGGAGAAAAGGGTTCGGTCCCCCAAAAATCATTAAAACCTGCCTCCCTCTCTCGAGAGCTGGGAGAGAGAGAGAGAAAGAATGGGGGGGGAGGCCGCCGAGGGCGAGTAAGAAGAAGACGCAGCCTCCCGCGCCGCAATCGAAGAGCCGACTGACGAACTCTCTTCCCTGAGACTGGAGGAGATGTATAATCCAGGCGCGCCGAGTTATATGAATTAATTCATGAATTCGTAACGGAGACGCGCGGATTACCGACGCGCTCTTGCAAAAATAATGCGCTTATACACGCGCCCGAGGAGCCGCTGGATTCCGAGAGGCCGAGGAAAAATTCGCGTCGCCGACGAATATGAGTCGGCGGTTGTGGGAGAGAGAGAGAGAGAGAGATGTTTTTAAAATGGTTTCTGTGCTGGTTAAGAAAGGAAATGTACGGTTTAACGAATAAAAAGTTCACAGTAATTCTTTCAATTTGTATAAAAGAGTAGAATTTTTATTCGTATTTCGAGTTGAAAATTACTTTTTCAATTCAATTATTAAGTGAAACTAGTTCTTTTAGATATGTTAAATTTGTTTAGAAACAAAATGATATTCCTCTCAAAAATGATGATTCTAAGTTTTATTAAAATTTATTTTTTATAAATCTATTCTTTTTACGTGCCGAAATATTGCTACAAAATTTAAAAAGTTTATCCTAACTTTCTATTTTTAACTCAATCCCTCGATTAAAGAACAATTTCATTACTAATCCTATTTTCTCACGAGGTACATTAAAGTGGGAGTGTTCAAATTATGATTCCTCCGCCGCGGCAATAAATAACCATAACTACAAGAAAAGCCACTCATTCCCTTCGAAGCGGCAATAATCAAAACTAAAACACAGCCGTAAATAACAATATAAAACTTGCACCCCTCCACTATTCAATAAAACCGGTGTCTCTCCACCCTCGCCGCCGCGCCATTTTACTTGGAAGGAAGCTCCGGCACTCTTAGGGTTCCCCCCCGGCTGTACATCAGGAGCTCTCCGGTCATTTCGCCGCAGAAAATCACCAGTTTTCCCCGCGCTCTCTCTCTCTCGCAACCCTTCGCGCTGCCCATATTAATACCCTCCCCCCCGCCTCCCGGGGAGGGTCCGGCGAACGTAAGTATAAGGCTTCGCTTCTCTCTGCGCCCTCCTTTTTCCGCGTCCGGAAAAGTACCGTCTGACTTATTAACGGTGGGAGCGCCGTCACGTGACGGGATAATGCCGGAGCGGCCCTTTGTTGGCTCTCTCGGCCGGAAGAAAAATCCGCCGAGCCTCGAGTTTAAGGAGCGAGGAGATAAAAGTGCGTATATCTCGGCGTGCCAGATGTCGCGTCGCCTTTCGCCGAGAGCAGTGCTTTGGACGGTGCAATGGGCTATTATTTTGTCCTTTTTTTTCGGAAGTCCCGGATTTCGAGTCGCTCTTCTTCGAGAGGAAATAATTTAGTTTTGAGTCGCGCAAGCATTGGCTTTGCATGCACGTAATTCGTGATGCGTTACTGTATGCAACCCATTCTTGTTGAAATTCCTTTCCAATTATAATGATAAGTTACAATTTGAAACAACTGGAGCTGCAATAAATATTCCGGAGTTGCTCTGAAAATAGAAGCACTTGTATACTCCGCAATCAATGTTTTTCCCTAAAACGCGCGAATAGACGCTTCCAACAATATTAACGAAACGAAGAAATCGCGAGCCGCCAGCCGCGAAAGGCCTCCTCTCTCTCTCCTGCGTTCAGGATCTCAGGGCGGAATTACGCCATTCGAGTCATCGATATTGCCCGGGCGTTTTTGCAGCGGCGCGGCAAGACGCCGCCGCTCGCTCGCGGCTAGATAAAGAGAGAAAAGCGGAGAAAAGCGGGACGTACCCCGGCAGATAGGTCGCGTAATGGCTCTCCTCCGGTAGGAGAAGTTCGCCGAACGCCTCGGGACTCGGGGAATATAAATTCGTCTAATCTAAATCGAGAAGCTTCAATTTCGAATCCTCTTCTCTCTCCACTATCTATCTCTTTCTCTCTCTCTCTCTCTCTCTCTCTCTCCGGCGACCGGCGCGTAGGAGCTGGAAGCGCGCACTTATCACCCCTCTCCCTCCTCTCTCTCTCTCTCTCTTTGCGCGCGGAGTCGATGGGCTTTCTGAAAGAGTCGAGTTTTGCATATGGGAAAAGTTCCGAGTGATTGGCGAAATTGTTTGAATATTTAAGAAGGTTGGGGGGGCAGAGAGTGATGAGATTCATTTTATCGGATATTTTGGTTGTTTGGAAAAAACGAGTTCGAGCACTCGACAAGTTCGGAAAGTCTGCCCTCGTCGTTTTGAATTTTACAAAAAAATTTGGTTCCAGTAATTTTTACGACTCCCCCTGGTCCAAAAAAGAAAAAACCTCGAGCAACAATTTTAAAGCAACATTCACCGCAAGGAAACTCGCGTTAATCCTCGAAATTTTTGCACCTCCGCCTTTAAATCAGCCTTAATTCCAGGCGCACCGCGCACACAGAGAGCTCCTCGCTACCGGCGCCGACTTAGAAAAGTGAGACAACGCTTCCGTAAACGGGGCTTTCTCGCTCGCATATAGGCGTTGGTACCGGGAGATTCCGCTGCCGGTAAGACGCCTTCAGACCGCAGAGTAAAGTATGGGGGGCCATACTTCACTCGGGCCGCGTCTCTCTCTCGCTCCTGCCTTCCTCTCTCGCGGCGTCATCCTCCTCGTCGTTTTAATGAAACTTTGAAAAATCACCGGAATTAACTGAATTTGAATTACACGGGAGCCGGAGAGAAGTCACCCTCCTCGAGGGAGAGCCGCTCGTGACGATTCATCTAACTCGGGCGCGCTGCGCTGTCGCCCGATTTGTCGCGAGGCGCACATTTGTATTGCGGAGTTCCGTGCTTTTTCTTGCGGGATGGTTGAAGAAAGCTGGAATACAATTGTTTTTAATCTTTATCCTTGAAATGATTTAGTTTTTTTTAACCGGGTGATTGAAAGTTTACTTTTTTTATGCGATATAATGCAAGGCAGAAAAATCTTTTCTTTTAAAAATGTTCTATTTTTAAATGCTTTTTTACTCAACGTCTTTGCCTTTATCATTATGCTTTTAAACTTTCCATTTTGTGCACAATTTAATCTAACGTTTCATGTAACCGTGAAAACCATTGAATGTTTCTCATTTACTTTTGAATTTTATTCGATAAGAACACGTTGAATTAAAAAAAAACACGAAAAAGCAAACAATCTGTTTGAACAAAAATTATTCATTAACTTCTGCATAAAAAGAATATTAAAAAAAAAGTTTCTTAACCGGAACACGTTTGAAATACAGAAAAAGAAAAAAAGACGCAGCAAACGTTCACCAATTTCACCAATTCTTTCCCAAACAGCCAGCGACGCCAAAAGTCAACACGTAAACTTTATCCCAAGTGCGAAAACTACGCAACAGCTGATCGCACGTGCCTGAAACTCCGCGAACTTCCTCCTCAGCCTCTCTCTCCCTCTCTCTCTCTCTCTCTCTCCTCTCCACAATCACTCTCTCCGCTCGAAGCGAAAACTCCGAACGGCGACCGGCACAGCCCCGATATCCTCGCGCGCAGAAAAATCACCGTCGCATATCGCGGCGGCAGGCCGACTGGGTCCTGGCCGCTCGGAAGCCCGAAAAAGTGACCGGCGGTCCGCGGCCCCGAAGGACCCTTTGTCCTCCCCATTCTCGCGCTCACGAGCGCGAAACTCTCTTTCTGTCCCCCCCTCCCCTACGTCCCAAGGAAGCCGCGCTGAAAGGAAGGCGAAACTGGACAAACCAGTTTACCGTTTTCGAAATTAGCTGGCCCCCGGATTCGGTCAGCGATGTCCAGTCGGAGGAAGGGGGGGCTCTAATTTAGCCCAAAGCTGGCCTGCCGACCGAGAGCTTAGAAGGGTGACGAGGCGGCCCGCCGAGTTCGCTTCGGTACCGCCGACTGGAAGGAACCGTTGCTTTCGCGAGAGATTTCGAAATATATGCCGCGCGAAATATTTTTAATGGACATACACGTTTTATGGTAGCGGAGGGCGACGTTTCGGGAGATGGCGACAGGTGGAATTTAAAGTTACGCCGCTCTGTGATCATTTTTGGGCGGCGAAGTGCTACGGAGTGGTGGCTGCCTATTTTTGGTCGAGGATCATAAGTGCATTCCGCTAAAACGGTTATCGTGTTAGAATTTGAAGCGCTTGACATGACGTGTTTTTTTGCGCGAGTTTTCATTTTTCACGGACTTTCGAGTCACTGTCGTTATTGCCGAGTGTCGCGCTGTCGGCGGCAAGGGTGGAATCGTTTGCATTCCATCATCTGTAACTGCATAAAATTTTATGCAGATTCGAAAAATTTACATAATGCCGGAAAAATGTTTTTTTTTTCCTCGAAAGCTTTTGAAAAAATGTACGAAATTTTGTATGATCACTGTAAATTCAACGGTGCCTATTCAAATCCATAAATTATCTAATAAACAACGTAAAAAATAAAGAAAAAATCTCAGCCTTTATATCGTCCCGAAAGAATATACTCTTAAAAACCGCTCGGCGGTCCCGCAAAACAGTGAAAACACCATCCGCCTCCTCGTAAATCAGGCCCAAAAGCCGACTCTCGGCTCTCCTTCCCCCATAAAGCTCTCATCTCTTACAACTCCCTCAAACGGCCCTGCCCCCGATAAAGAACGCCAGCGACAAGCGTCTCCTCTCTGCCTCCTCTTCCACTCGCGCGTCGCGACGACTAAATCAAAGGCGCCCTGGAAGAAGGATATCATCCCGCTCGCTCTCGGGAGGATGCAAAAAGGCGCCGGAGCGCTCGCTCGCGCGCATATAGCTGCACTCGTAAACACGCGAAGCCTCCAGACTCCCTCTCTCTCTTGTTTTCTTATCTCCGAGCGCGCAACAATGGGCCCAAGAAACAAAAGACAAAAGGCCGGCTATTTATTTCGGTCCATTGTTTCAGGCGCGAGGGAGAGAGAGAGAGAGAGAGAGAGAAAGCGCGAGCTGCACTCGTATATATCGAGGATGCTTGGGCGCCGTAAACACTAAACGCTCGGGATGCAGCGACGGCGTATCGGCCGCCAGAGGAGAGAGAGAAGCGAGATAGACAGCGTGTGTATACACACTCCGACCAAGTTAACTCTCTTTCGCGGGCGGTTAATGGCGTAAGAAGTTAAGAGCCTGAATGAGAGAGAGAGAGAGAGAGAGAGACGCGGGGAAGCCGAGGATGAGAGAGCGAGATGTAAGGGAGACCCTCTCGCTTTTTGTCTTTTGAGCGATGAATAGGACCGGGAAGGATATAGGTGGAAAAAGGTTTTTGGCGACTTTATAATTACGCTCTCGGGATGATTTCTGATTTCAGACGGGAATCTAATTAAAAATTAACTGCGCTGTGAGAACGTTGCTCTTATGGAATTTTCAAGCGGCGACAGAGTTTCCGCGAATAAATTATCTACGCGAAGTCTCGTTTTAGTGCAGTTCTAAACAATAATACTCTCCGTACATTTTTCGTATTTATTCCAAGAGCGAGACGACAAGAAAGTTGGACCTGCATGATTTACTTGTTAGATGTCCTGCATACCAGTGTTCTCGATTTTTACGAGCCAGTCGAATGTATATATGTAAGGTACAGCTTTTGACCCGTTCGATTTAATACTATGGAGGAAAATTTATAGGCCACGGAGGATAATACGAAGACTGAAGTTCCTCATCGCGATAAGACGAAACAAAGCAGTTTTTGTCAAAGTTTTTTTTTTCAATATCGCGTTGATAATTTATTAAATTCGGTATTTCACCATTATCGTCCATTGTTTCTTAATTAAAGGTGTCATAATTTTGCTTTCTCCAAAAGTATACTGTGCATAACCGCATCCTCGTTTGCAGATCGTATCTTTTGTTTAAACAAAACCTTCAAAATTAAGGCCGCTGAATAGCAGGTAAATTAATCTTTATATCTTCCTCCAGATTTATTATTTCTTGCTCTCTCTCATAATTTCGCTCGTCTGCAAAGCGGCAACTATTAATCATTTAAAATCCACGAAGATTACCTCCGCGTTATAAATTACTTACCGCGTTTATAAATATATTAATATCCACCGCAAACATTCCGGACGAAGTGGTAATTTAAAAAAAAAAAAAAAAAAAACAGCTCCTTTGTATCGCAAAATCGTGGACGCGCGCATTTCCGACATAACAACCCAATCGGACGCAGCCTCTTTTTTTTTTATCCGATAAATTTCCGGACGCCGCGGACAGAAACGCAAAACGCACGCACACAGAGCCGCGAGAGCCAACTAACGTGTTACGTGCGCGAAATTTAATACGCCCATTACCAATTCCGCGTTTCGGGTTGCGCGCGACCCTTTGTCGCGCGCCGCGTCGATATATGTATTGAATTAAACGGCGTTATTTTAAATTTTGCGGTAGCGACGCGCGGCCACTTCAAAGTAAGCCGGGCGACGCGATATCGGGCCTTCGAAAATAATAATGAATTATTCACGGTTAGATCGGACGCCGATGCGCTTTGCCCGCCGAGGCTGAGTGTGTGCGCAAGACGTGGGAAAAATATGCGATGGGGATGGTTTTTGATTAAAAGCTGAGTTTGGGATTAATTCGGGCGTATAGAAGTTATTAATGTGTTTGAAAAAAAAACATTGGGTTAATTCATATTACTGAATGCAGGGTTTTCGTTATTATTTTAATTTTAATGTAATTTGTATATAGTAATTGGTATTCAAAAATAACGAAAGCTTCAATTTCCATAATTAAAAATAAGATATTTTTATGTAATATTTCACGTTACATTCTTTGTTAAAGTTAAATTAAAGTACAATTTGAAGCTTTATATTAAAATTTATGATAAATGTTACCTTTACTTTCTTTATTTCACATACTTTCTGCCAAAACTTTGTTGTATTGAATTCCTTCCTCCAATCAATTCTTGTCTTTGTCATGTTTATTAAAAAAGCCATACGCATTTTGCACAACTCTGATCCAAAACCCTCTTCCCCAGCCAAGCCCTAGTAAAGCGACGACCCTATATCAAACGTCGCCTCTCAAAAATCAATCTCTCCAATCTCGCCATCCCTTAAAAATCCCCAAAAAATCCCCACCAAGAGAAGCCTCTCTCCCTCTCCCTTCGAGCGTACATTCAGCGGCGCAGCTTGCAGGCGAGGTAATTTCTTGGCGGCGGTTTTTGTCGAAAATTAATTAAAATTTCGCGCAGCGCCGCTCGAGGAGAGAAAACGTAGGCGCAAGAGAGAGAGAGAGAGAGAGAGAGAGAGAGAGAGAGAGACGCCGGGCCCAGGCCAATTTTCCAGCAAGAAAATTCTGATTCTAATTTCATGCAAATGGCCGCGCCGAGTCGAGCGCCAACCCGCCTCCGAGTCTGCATCGAGAGCAGCCTCGGAGAGAAATGGCTGCGAGGGGAAGAAGGGCGCGAGGCTCGGAAAAAATCGCCCGTGAATCGGGGGCGGTTGTTAATTGTTTTTTAAAGCTCGTTTTCCGCGAGTGGCTCGGGAAGACTGACGAGCGGGATTTAATAACCTTCTACAATGTATCCTCTCTTAAAATTTGAATTACTCCGAAAAAAACATCAGTTCTCACGAAACTCAAGCCGGCATTTTCGGCGTCCGCGATAAACGAAGCTCCGTATTATATACGTTTGTCAATCGCTGCATCTGTCGCCGGATAAAATTTACATTTCAACAAGCCCATCGGGCTCTCGGTAAGGAAAAGCACTTGGCGGCCCGGGGGATATTTAGTGCAGAAAGGGAGGATAATCTCGGGCTCGATCGGACTCGTTCATTTCGGTCAACGTCTTTCCACGGGCGGCTGCCGCCCCGCGCGCCGCTCTCAGAAGAAGCGGCGCACAGAGCGGTTATAGCACACCAGTCTTTGTGCGGGAGCGTCTCCATCTCGTTCCGCTTTGCATACGATCGCCATTTTGCGGGGCATAATTTAAATTTCGTTCCATTGTTTTGTCACTCTTCTTAGTCCTCCGCGAGGCGCCTTTGCCACCCTCTTCTTCTTCTTCCTCCGTTCGTCCCCCCTCCCCCTCTCTCTCTCTCTCTTTCTTCTTGCTCTCCGTATACTCTCATAACTCGCTGCCGCCGCTTGTATCTTATTCCCTTCGCTTTCTCGAGCCGAACGCAAGCAAGGCAATTAGCCGCGGCGATATTGTATTTTGCCTTTTTTCTATATATATATATATATCAGTTTTCAGACTTCGAAACGCTTTTCCGTATACTCCGCAGGGCTCTGGAATTTCGAGCGGCGGCGATCGACGAGTTTTCTTAGCTTTGTTTTTATTTCGATGCTAACGAGCATTATCGTAATAAGGAATTATAATGACTTGCGTGTTCTTGGGTTGGCGGGTATTATGGCAAGCGATAGGTGGTATCTAAAGTACTGTTAACTTCGATTAGAGAAGTGCTTTGAAGTTAATAAGCAAGTACGTGTATGTACTATAAGTGAATGCATTCCAATAACCATTACAGTATATCATTCTACCACAACATTATTATTAATTATCGCGTATATTCATTTAATAAGCATTTTCTGAACTTACAGATACTATAAAGTTTCGGCACTTAGAAATAAATAACTTTTGTAAGATATTTAGGCGATGAATAAAAACAACGGTTCATTTTGATGATAATTTGAAATGATGTTATATTACGTTATTGATTGCATAATTCCTATTCATATTTCTTAATTTAAAAAAAATCTAATAAAGATACAATCATTCATTAAATTAGATAATTGTAAACAAGTATAATTTAAAAACTTATAAATAAAACATCATCGCAGCGCACCAACAAAATCTCATCATTTTCAACCAAAAAAACCTAAAAGAATCCAGCAACAAAACAACAGGTTCCCCGGCACAAAAGCCGAGTCTCAAATCCTTCTTCTCCGCAAGTGCAAACATTCATCTCTCTGAGAGGCCCCAAAGAAAAAAAAAACGAAAAGGTGCGCGACACCTTTGCCCCGCTGCCGGGCGCCGCGTCCTCCGTGGGAATCGCCAAGGCCGACCTGCAGTCGCACGAGGCGCTCTCTCTTCCCCATTCTTGAATCGCTGACCCGAAGACCGGCCCCGAAAAAAGGGGGTCGGGACGGGGCTGCTGCCCGGGCGCGCGGCGGCAACGGCCAACGGTCAGCGAACCCTCGACGCTATACCGCCGAAACCGGTTTTTCGCCGGATTTTCGCAGCCGCGTTTTTATTCGCGAGAGAGAGAGAGAGGAGAACCCGTTCGACGAGTCGGTCATCGCAGATGGTCACTTCCTGATGGCCACCCCAATTATATTAAGCGCGCTCTCTCTCTCTCTCCCTCCTGCTCTCACCCATTCAGTTCCGATTCCGCGCCCGCTTAATAATGCCCGCGGGTAGAGAGAGAGGAGAGAGTGAGCGGCCGTGGAGGAAATCTCGGAGAGGTGGGCTGCGGCACGATTTCGGGACGGGGTTCGTGTGTCAAAGGCAAATGGACACTCGCGCCGTATGTTAATTGGTCTGCTTTCGAATGTCGAGTGTTGTTGCTGCCGCGTTGTTTTGGATTTATTCGATTTGATTTAGGGCGAGGGCTGTCGGGTGCTTTTGAGCAACTTCTTTGAAAACTTGTGCGTTTTCTGCCTTATCTTTTATCTAACGCGTTGCTAAAAACAATGCAAATATTTATTGCGAGGCTCAACTTTTATCTGATCCTTTCTTTTTTTTTCACCGCTGGACTCGTATACATTTATTTTTCAAAGCCGATATGCATTTATAAGTTTATGGCGTATAAATCATTCGAGTAGAAAAAAATGAAAAGACGGTTTTTGAATGGTGAATGGACGAACCCTTTCTTGATATTGATCACACCTGGCCAAAGGACTATTATGCGACAAAGTCAGAAAGGAAGATTTTAAGACGTTACCGTTACAAATTCCGCCATTGTCAGACGTATGAAAAGCATAAATTATTTATGGAAATACTAAAAACTTTCAAAATTTTCTTATTCCTTTACGCGAATTCATGAAAATAAAGTCCCTCCACTTGATCCAACGAGCAAACCAGCGGCATCCTCCCTCGAAAACAATCGAAAACATTCCGCCATTTCACGATGAGATCGCAGACTCGCGGCACCTCCCCGTCCGGCGTCACCTCCCACGCGCGGCACTCGAAAATCGTCCCTCCCAAACGCGAGTCATCCGCGTCGAAAAGGGCTCCCCGTATATATAAATAAGCCTCTCTCGGCGCGCGTTTCCGCGTCTTCGACGTTTTACATCGGCATTGTAACGGGAGACCGGTGGAAAAGTGAGCGCGCGCGGCTCGGGAGATCCTCCGTGGAAGGAACCATCCGTCTTGGTATCCGGCTGAAGAGGGGCGGTGAAATATAAGCCAGATCTACGCGAAAGATAAATGAATCCGCCCCACCTCCTCTCTCTCTCTCTCTCTCTCTCGCCGCGCGGTGTTTCTTCTGCGAGGAGAAGACGAGAATGTGGAGCCGGAGCAACCCCCGAGACAAGTGTACACGGATCGAGACTGACGTTCATGAATTCGCCCTTCCACCCCCCGCCGCTGCCGCCGCCGCCCAGCCGAAAAGAAAACTAATCTCGAAGACGCGCGGGTGGATGGTCGGAGACTGGAACGGGAGGGGGTGAGTGGCTTTTTCCCCGGCATCCTGTCACGGAGATGGAGCTCCCGGAGCTTTTGCGATGAGCGCATTGCTGGATTGCCTCTGGAATTGGCTTTTGCCGAGAGCTTTGGATATTGAAAGGATGGAGGTGCTTTTCTTGAACCGGGATTTGGATTGGAAGTGACGCTGGTGTTTGAAATGCGAAAAAAAAGCAATGTTTGAAGAGTATTCGTAAGAGTTTCGAGACGAAAATATAAAAACTAATAACTTTAAATCATTTTTGTTACAATACTTTAGATTTCGTATTAAAAAAGCCCAGCCATTTATTCTCAGCTCACTCGGTATTTTCCAATAAACAATTACCGCGAACGCGAAAAAGCGGAAAAGAAATAAATCAATCAACGCCCCCGTTAAAAGAAAGCCAGATAAGAAGTTGATTATTCCGCGGCGGCGCTGCTCATAAAACACCCAGCCTCCTCTTAATCTCCGAAAATTTGAATAATTTGAATAACGACCGGGGGGCAAGATCTGCATCGGCGCATTTCCCACAATTAAACCCCATATAATGCAAAACATTGACAACGGGCGGACGCAAAAAAATCCCCTCTCTCCCGTCCTCCCGGTTAACTGACCTTAAATTACCCCGGGGTGGCGTCGGCTGCCTCCTTCCCACGGAAGGAGAAGACTCTCCGGCTCCGTGTTTTCTTGCATAATCCGAGAAGCAGCTCCTCTTCCCTCCTCTCCGTCCTCTTCTCCCGGCCCGGCAAAAAGGCGCGCGCGCGCGGACGAGCCAGGCGCCAGGCTGCATGGATGATGATTTTTCAGCGTCAGTGGAAAATGACGTGAGAGAGGATATAAATTGTGCTGCGCGCCCGAGGAACGGACGAACGAACGCGAGACGAGAGAGAGAGAGAGGGATAGAGAGGGAGATGGACAGGCAGATAAGATTTATTTCAGCCTGGGAAATCCCGCGAAATCCGCGCGGCGATATAGCCGCGGCGGCCGATGCAAAGAATTGCAGCGCGCGCGGCGGCCGACGCGGGGAAAAGAGCTGAGAGCGTGGGCTTGTCATTAATTATTAGCTTTCGAGGGAGGTCTCGTGATTTATGGAGAACTAATAGGCTTTCGTGGGATTCAATGTTTGGGGTTAAAGGCTAAGGATTTTACGGGATTTTTCTGGGGGGCCACGGGATGAGCGTGTATCCTTGTGGTGATTTATGGATTTATAATTATTATATTAGTTGTATACAATTATGCGGTGCTTATTCATATACAAATCGGTTCGAAATTGAGTAATAAGTCTGAATTCAATTTCTTTGTTACAATCACTTTAACAAATTTGAATCATTTTTCTTTATTTTTAAGCGCAGGTTTGAAAAATTTAGTTAGCTATTGAAAATAAAAGAAAACACATATCGATCAGATAAACAAAACGAGTCCAGTTTATCTTAGACAATCGATTTTCCACGCAGCTCCAATAGTTTTCATTAATAACTCCCAATCAAATTTCTCCCGTATCGCCGCATATCCAAATAACGTAATTAAAGGCATTACGGGCGGCTCCATCCATCCAAAGAAGAGCCGGCTGGGGGAGACAAAGAAAAAGAAAGTCCACGCTGCAGATAGAACTCGGCTCGGAAGAGCGAAAGATGAGAGGAGTGATTTCATTCAAATTGGTAACTTTAGAAGATCAAGATGAAAAACGAGACAAACGTCTTCCATGCTTACTCGGCTTTCTCTTCTTCTTCGTCCGTCTTCGTCAGTCTCTCTCTCTCTCTCCTCTCTCCTTTTCTTCAATCCCACCCTCCAGAACGCCCCTTGACTTGAAACCCCCCTCCTCCTCCTCGACACCCCCGCCACTCTTTGAAACAGCTCTCGCGAGGCTACGTTCCCGTTTTAATATTAATGGAAAGGCTGATGGGAAACCTGAAAGGAAGGAAATTGAAGGAAAATAAAAGGAAGGGGCCTTCTTCCAACTTCCCAGCCAATCGAGGTGTCGGGCTCTCTCTCTCTCTCTCGCTCTCTCTCCTCGTCTATCTGGCGCGGGTTTGAATTTAAAATGGCGAAGTTCGACGAGCCCCCCCGACGATCCCGTGTGCTCTTCTTTTCGGTTCTAAAATTATGGCACGTATGTGGGGCCCCAAGTTTCCAATCGTGCCTGGAATTCTTGATTGGCCGATCGACAAGGTATATACGCGAGCGTCTGGTTTCCTCGGTGGAAAAATATTTTATTCACGCGGGAGAATCGCGTTAAGAGCGGAATGGATATATACGGAGGAAGAGGAAGAGTTGATTTTATTAGGGATCGAACTGGGCATGAATGTTTGAAGGTTGGATAATTTCGAGGAGAACGCTTGATAGTTGTTAATTTGAATAAGCGATGCCGAGTATAGCAATAATTATTGGACGAATCGATAATTTAGATAATCAATTGGCGCTTTAGAAAGTTTATGAGCATTGGATTTGGTTAACAGCGGAAAGTAATATTAGAACTTGGTAATTTAAGCTTTATAATTAAAACGGCAGGCTATAAATTTAAACGAAATTACATTGTTTACATTCTAAGAAATAAGAACCTCGGCTAATCTTTAATGTTTATTATATATATAACAATTTGATTTAATAAAGTTTCTAGAGCAATTTAGCACGTTAATTCCGTTTTACCTCAGAAATTGATCGAGCTTTCGATTCTAATTTACAATCAAAGGTGTTACTGCATCAAAAATTCCCTTGAAATATAGTATGCAGCTTAGGCGGAACAGTAAAGCGCATATGGGACTCCGAGTACCCAATAACCCAGAACACAAATACGGCAAGAATATTAAGTATCGCCGCAGCATCCTCAAGTCGTCGAGCGAACATTCTCAGCCAAAATCCCCCTCCCCAAGAAAGTCGACCTCATCATACCCGCAAGATCTGACCAGCCTCGCGCGAAAGCCATCCATCCCGGTCTCACCGCGAAAGCCCGATCCTCGCGCCATTACCCCCCTTCTCGCTTCTTCTTATTCTGGGGGGAGAATCGCCTCGGTAAGGCGGCGGGCGGCGGCCATCCTATATCCGCGTCGAAGAGTTTAAGGAAAGCTGCCGGCGGCGCCTCGGGCTTCCACCGGGCGAGAGAGAGAGAGAGAGAGCGCCTCGGTTGCCATGGCGACCGGATGTGATTGATAACGCGGTATATAATTAATTTTAAACGCGAGCGCCCGAACGAGTTCCGTTCTAACGAGGCGCCTCTATAGACGCGGCCTTCTTCGCCTTGCCTCTTTTCCGAAGGCGGCCGCCTCTGCGCGGCTTCCGTGTCGCTACGTATTTGCCCGGCGATGAACCTTACGGAATTTTATTGGATCGACGGGGAGAGCTGGACTTGTGGCTTGTTTATCCTGCCTCGGAGGATATATTGATGACGCTTCGAGTTCGCGGATTAGGGAAGTTTTTTTCTTCGGCTTTTTTTATTGTATATAGAATTTTGTTTGATTTGTCCAGTCAGATATTTATGTACATCACTAAATATTGCTTGTCTTTTGATACAATATTTATATCTTGATCCTTTCTAACAAAGTTGAAAGAAGAAATTTTTTAAAATTAATGCAAGGAGGATTAATTATTCGCTTCATAATGTTTTTGCGAAAAGTTTTACTGACGTTATTACGAACTTTTATACAAAATATTTCTTTAAAACTACGTAAGAAACTTATATAACTAAGACAAAGAACTAAGAACTTCTAGTTTGACGCGCTAAATTAATAAGCTCATAATTAATAATTTTGCTGCTGAAGTATGATGTAATAAGACGCAACTATAAATTTCATAAAACTAAAAAACTTCAGCATGCTGAAAACGAAAAAGTTTCCCAACCTAGGACGTTATCGTCAAATAAGCTCGTGCATTAAAAAATTATTTTTCAATAATAAAATCAACTTTTTCCGGGCCCAAACCCATCCGCCCCGCTCGTCACCCCCCCTCCAAACAACCGGTAAAGCAAGCATTTCCAGAGCCCTCAGCATCGAGTGCCCTCATCTGCCCCTCCAAAAAAAAAAAAAAAAAATCCATCTCAGCAGCTCTCGCAAAGAAGCGGAAGAAGAAGAAGAAGCAGCAGAAACGGCGTCGCCTCTCTCTCTCTCGGCAGCTTCCGCGGGCGATCCTCCTACCGGGGGCTGCGCGCTCGTCCTTTTATTCGCGCTCTCTCTCTCTCTCTCTCTCGGGCCGCCGGGCGTCTTATGGAGAGCGGGCGTCTCCTGGACGACGCCTCGGATCAATACCAGACGCCCAGCGTCTCATTGGCCCCTTCTCTTAGAGGTGCCCCCCCGCGCTCCCCCCCGCCCCGCACGGGAAAATCGCCCCGGAGATGATGACGGCCAACGCGGGCGTGCGCGCGCGCGCGAGCGCGGGGAGAGCCCGGCTCTCCTCCTTTTGCGCTACCCTCCAGCGCCTTTCCGACAGCCTTCCCGCCGCCTTCCGCTCTTACTTCGCCCCCCGGCCGCCGACGGCGCGGACCTTACGCTTTTTCCTGGTGCTTTTAATTTGTTGCCCACTTACTTTTTTTTTCTTTTTGTTTTTTTTCTTTTTGGTGGGATTAATGGGCGTTTGGTTGGCGTTTAGTTGAAGGAATTGGTTGGAGTTGCTAGAGTTTGTTTAGAGGGAGAAAGAGTATTGGTTAACTTTACTTAAATATATGAAATAAACTCAGTCGTTATAGATGAGCTATATTTATACAAGCGAGGATTTGAAAAATGTTGAATATTTTTATGACAAATTAAATAAAAGTATGAAAAAGTCATTTTAACTTCCTTCAATATAATTACAAGTCTTAGAAAACTGCGCAGGAATTTATTATTTTGAAAACGACCCATCTGTTCTTTGATGGGTTAACGTGAAATTAATGATTCTTTTTATGCCAGGGGTTAGCATTTTATTATAGAAGGTCGTAACTTTGTAAGAGACATTTAAAGTAACGTTTTAACAGGATATTTTTTAGCCTTTTAAAAGATCCAATATATAGCAGAAAAAGTATTACCGTAAAAAATGAAATAAAATTCTAGAAGGAAGTTATTACTTTATTATAACCTTTTTTTTTAAGAATTAATTTTTGAAAAAACTCAATTCTTATTTTCAAACTTACAATTTATGTTACAGAAATTTTCACTTCTTTTGATTCAAACGATCCTACTTTAGCGCAACTATCGAAAACTCCTAAAAAAACCATGTATTTAAATCGCAAATTGAAAGCCGAAGTAAATACTCGAACCGCAAGCCAAAAAAAGTAACTTGAAAGGGTTCGGCAAATTGGTGTTCAATTTAGTCCTCGCCACGGCCACCGAAAAAGGAGCAAAAACGTCAGCCGAAAGAGAGCCGCGCAAGAAAGAAGCCATCGGGGACTTTCCCATCTCCCCGCATTTTCGCAAAAAGTAGTCTCCTTCCGATCGGAACTCCGCACGCCTCGGGGGCGTTTTGCGGCCGGTGTGTGTTTGGCGCGGGTCGCGTGCCCGGCACTTCCTTCTTTCTTTTTTTTTTCCTACCAGCGGCGCTGCGGTCCTCGCATACCTCGTTTTACGGCCGGGCCGCTCATTACCCTTTCCTCCTTCCTTTTTTTCTCCTTCGCCGCGCCACGGCAGCAGCAGCAGCAGCAGCGGCAACAGCAGCAGCCGGGACACATTATTAGCTTAATAACTTGGAGGGACCTTTTTTAATCCCGGCCGCGGAAGACTTTAATTAAAAAATAAACAAGCGAGCCGCCGGGGCAAAGCCGGTAAACGCGCGAGAGATTTAAAGAGGCCCGCAGGGGGTGTCCGAGAGCCGGACATTTGCATTTCGATTTGCTGCCGCGACTCTTAAAAGCCGCTGACTTCTTCTTTCGGAGGTGACGGCGGACGACCTTTTTTTTTCTGGAGTGGAGGTTGTAAGAGCCACCGCTGAATATTGAATGAGGGGATGAACTCCTTTTTTTTCGAGGGGTTTTTAAGGTGGTTCATTGTTTTTTTTTATGGAGGGTTGGTGTGAAGAGGGTACTAATTTTTTAAGGCGTTTCTTTGAATATTTAAAGAAGCTTTTCATTGATTAGTTGGTCAAGCAAAGAGAAAAGGAATAGTTCTTTTTTTCTCCTTTGAAAGGGGTACAAATCAAAACGGAGCATTGAAAAATATGTTCAAAGAACTTAGACCGGCAGTTACGTCATTTCTCCTTCGGAGGTGAAAGACCTGTCGACTATCAGTCGACGGAAGGACGAGAAGAAGGGCAAATGGAAGGAGTCTGACATTCTACAGATGAAGGTGCTATAGTGAAGTGAAATAGACGGAGAAAGCAAAGTCGGTCTAACACCCGAATGATAAATGGACTTCATTCATTTTAGAATTTTTTCAAATTATATACAAAAACGATCCATTCATCATTTTTTCCATTTGTGTTTCTTAAACATTTTTAAACGAACAATGTATTAGCATAACTTATTATTTGTAATTACTAAGATCTGATATAGACAAAGATTTGTAACACTGAAAAGGTTATCTACTATAAATGTACGTAATATAAAACTATATGTGCATAAAACTTAATAAATGATCGAAAATTTTGTAGATTGTATACGTAGGATTTTTGTACGCGGGCTCATGCAAAAACGAAACGTCACTGCATATATTCGCTAAATTGCTTTGGTAACAAACCCTATACAAACTTCAGCCATATCAATCTAACTCGCGCGTCAATAAAAACAGTCCAAAAAAAAAAACCCGACTTTCAAATAGCAGCCACGCGTCCGCACCCCGAAACTATCACCCCTCAATCCGCCGACACCCCACACCTCTGCGAACCCACGGTGGCGAAAAAACAAATCGACCCCGCCATTTTTTCCGCGTCGCTTCTGGCTCCAGCGATCAGGGGACGCGAAAAAAAAGGGGCCCCCACCCCACCTGTTCCGCCTGCCGACCCTCGACGTCATCCCTGTTTTGACACCCGTCACCGTTTTTTATTTCGCCGCGCGGCTCGTTCGCTTCTCACCCCTCGCGACCCTCTGCGTCGGAACAATGGCCGCTCGCGCGCGGGGTACACGTGTTTTTAGCGCGCGCGCGCGCGCCTTTTTTTGCGCACTTGTCTCGCGCGAGGAGGCGCAAAAACGACGAGGGGCGCAGGTGGGACGGCCGGCGGATGAAAAAGTCAGTGGGTTACGCTTTTTCGGGAGATTTTTTGGGGACGTTTTTTGAGCGCGTAATGAAATTCTAATTTGGACGTGTGTGTTGATAATACTTGGTACGACAATATTGCTGACGATCTCTGACGATTTTTTTATAAATAATAATATTAAACATTTAAAAAAATGTCAACGGTTCGAAAGTTCTTTTTGTCAATTATATTTGGGAAAGCCGTTTTCAATAGAAAAATATGGAATTTATTTGTCCTAAACAAAAAAATGTAAAGATAAATATAAATATACTTCAGTACTCGAACGAAGTAGGGCAATAATAGTAAGAAGGAGTTCATAAGTAAAAGAAAAATTACAAATCATCCGGAAAACAAAGTTTTTTGCAATCTGTTCTACAGACCAGATAAATCAACCATTTCCTCTATTAAAACTCGAACACTCCACCCGCAAGTTGCATCTCGCGCCTCCAAAAACCCTCCGCCGGCAGGGAAAATCCATCACCTCCTCCAAAAAAAAACCCCCCGATAAAAAGCGACAGCCATGCTCTCGGAGCGTCTTCCCCCGTGCGGGGTGGTGGCTCGCTATAATCCGCGGCGTGTCCGCGCGAACTAATTTAACTTTTAATGAACGAGTCGTGTTAATTGTCAACGAGCTCTCGGCGAGAGCGCCGCGCGGCCGGATAGCCATCTTACGTGTGCATTAGCGGCTCGCGCTCTCGCGATTGTTCAATGATCTTGAGCCCCGCGCGCGGAAAGCAGGTCGCTGCCGACGCCAATCGCCAAGCGCGAGAACGCATTCAGGACGAGCAGCGCCGAGAGCCAATTTTACAGAGAGCTAAAACGGGGGGAATATCGTTCTTTCGATTCTCTCCGCGGAGGCTCATAGGCGAACGAAAGTTCGTATTATTACCGCAGTCGCCTCTCTCTCTCTCTCTCTCTCTCTTTATGCCGGCGATGAACGAGCCGAGGACGAGGCTTTGTGAGCCCCGCGGAGGTGTGAAGAGTTCGACTTTTCGATATAATGAGCGAAAGAAATGGCTTCCCTTTCCGGGGCATTTTTCAGGGTGCTTCTTTTTAGCTTGAAGGGTTTTTTTATACGTCGATTTATTCAATTATGTCGAACCTTAAATAATGGTTTTACTTTACATCAAACGACAATCGAAACTTGTTAAATTTTAAAAAAAGTTACAACTGAAGCTGAGGTTCTAAATATTATATTTTCTTAAACACTATACTAAAAGTTGTAATTTACACCGATTATAATCATGATTCTTTCTCAATTGTCATTTCAATATTAAAATCTCTTGCGCAAAATATGTCGTCCATCCAAGAAACCAAGATCTAAACCTATATAGTTCCCCAGCAACCTACAAATCCCACAAAGCAAATGCCGCAGTCCCCTTCTCAAACCCCAAAAAGTCCATCACTGCAAAACAGCTTAAAAACGAATTTATCGTATGATTTTCAGGCGGGTGCCACCAATATAGCCGAGAAGCGAACCGTAGCGGCCGGCGTCGTCGGGGGGCAGTTTCGGCGGTTCGATGCTGGCATCTGCTGGCGAGGCGGTCCTCGTCCGCAATATCGGCCGGACTCCTGACCGCTCTGCCCGTCGGTAAGGCAGGCTCCTGCCCGGGACCTGGTTCGCGTCCCGTCTGATATGCGCTTCTGCGCTGTGTCTTACCTCGGCCCGTTTTCGGCGAACGCGGGGGGCACTGTGCGAGTGCCTCGAGGAGCAGGTTTGATGGTGTGGGTGGGGATAAGAAAGGGAGAAATTGGAGTTTTAGCTAGACGGGTAAAGGAATTCAAGGTTTGGAAATTTGTTGAAGAGTTGGTTTTTTTTGTGATACAGGTGTGGGTTGCGAAGAATTTTTATGCGAATTGTAATAAACATTGTTATTGATCGGCCGAAGTAATAAATGGATATTTATCATTTCTTATTATTTGCTCTTTCTTATGAAGAAGATTTTGATCATTACATTTTTTTATTTATTGAGCTTAATCTTTCCATTTCAATAATATAAATTACTGTACGGCAAAATGTGTTAATTATTTAATCAAACAATTATTTATTGTTTAATCAATGTATTGTATACGAAGGAATTTTTAACTGTATGTTTAATGAAGAAGGAAAAATTATTTATGACGCAAATAATGATTGATGAAACATTAAAAAATAATAAATGAAACTGATTGCGATCATTTACCGTATAAAAAAAAAAATTATTTGATTGGTAAACCTATACAATAAGCTTTTGTATAACAACTTTTATACACATTATAGTAGCTTTATTATATTTAAAGCCTACAGTTGCTTGCCGCATAAAAAAAAAAAAAAATGTACATTATAAAACATAAAATGTTTGATACACGAAATAATAAATTTAATATTTCGTACCAGAAAATATATCAGTGCAGCCTCATTATTAAAAACAAACCACATACAGTCCTGAAAATCCTGCCAACGAAGCTCCGCGAGAAAAATTCATCGGGCAGAAATCGGCAGCGAGCGAACGTACAAGCCAGCAACTCCTCCTCTATGGTCAGTTTTCGGAGCTATTCTGATCAAGGCCGGCGCGTCCCTCCCTCACTTTTTTTCCTCTCTCTCTTTCTCTCCTCGCTTCCGCCCGAGGACCTTGCCTCTCTCTCTCTCTCTCTGCGGGCGAACGAATAAAATGAGCGATCGCGGTAAAAAGGCGGCGAGGGTGGGGGGCCCGTGCTTCTTTTCTATTCGTAGACAAGCGCCGGCTAATTCTATTCGCGCGAGCGGCGCACGAATCTGGGCGAGACTCTCTTCTTTTGCTTCGGAAACGAAGCGGCGGACGCGAAGCGGGGCTCCGCCATCGTGTTTTCTAGGCGCCTTATTTGGATCTAGGCGCCGACGAGAGAGAGAGAGAGAGAGAGAGAGAGGGGCTTGGCCTAAGCCGGCCAGGCCAGGCTATGTTTTTCGAATATTTAAGGAATTTGGCGAGACGCAAGCGGGCTGCGCTCTCGAGGTTGCTGATTAACGACGACTTTTTGGGAGGTCCGTCGGCGTTGCTTGGATTGCAATTAACGGATTGAGTTTTATAGTTTGTGGTTTTTGAAAAATAATAGGTTCTGTTCGATTGAAAAAAAAGGCGATTTTATGTAAAAGTTAGGTCGGAGCGGATTTTTGAACTTTTATATTAGAGCGAGCGTTTAAAAGCATAATATGCAAATATAAACAATACAAATATAAATGCAGAAGCGTAAACAATACAACGTGGTGTTTATTCTAGCTGCAAACTCGCTTTAATAGCAGATCCGTCGAAAGTGGTAAAACGAATTGATTCAATTTATCCGCACTAATGCATTATTTTTAGTTTTTCGTGAGAAACTGATAATTTTTGTGTCAAAGAAGTCGGTCATAGATTCCATATATAATGTTTTCCGCCGAAAATCCTAGAGAGCCCCGCACTGAAATTCAAAAATTGATTTATAGCATAGACTCGGTATAAGAGAAGTCATTTCGCTACAGTGTATTTTTGTCTCGAGTGCAGTGTCGGAAAATGAGCTCCAATTTTTACTGTCTCTTAAACCAAATTATCAAGATTCTCCTCGCGAGGCAAACCTCGCTCTCTTCATTTTATTATTCTGCTTAGAGACAATTTATTGAATCGTTTCTTCTCTTTGGTATATGAGTATTTACGCGTCTCTGCCTAACGTTTTAGTATTTTTGCTAAAACGTAATAAAAGATACTTAGATAGACTATTTGTTTAAAAAAAAAGTGTTGTTTAATTAGAAACAAATATAAATACGGAATTATTATCATGGTAAAGAAAATATTTTCAGACCGCAAGTAGTCCGTTTGATAAAATCTTTTCCTTAAAATCATTCTGCTTGTCGTTCGCAAATAATCGAAAAATGCCGCCAGATCGACTCGGAAAATGCCACCCAAAGCTTCGCCACCCTCCTCCCCTCCCCGCTGCTAGACTCACCCGGCAACTTGTCGCACCGCCTCGCGCTCAGACTCGCTCGAAGGCTCGGAAACGAACTCTGCGCGCCGCGGCGAACTCTCTCTCTCTCTCTCTCTCTCTCTCTCTCTCGCGTATTGGCAAAGTCGGGCCCGCCAATTTTAGATGCTTTTCGTTGGTCGTCGGCTTTTTATTTGCCCCTGCGAGCTACCGCGCTTAGGGCACAGCCCCGGCCGTTTTATTTCTCTCGTTCCTCTCTCTCTCTCTCTCTCTCTCTCGCTGTACGCTCGCGCGACGCGCAACACGTATTTTTAGGCGTTCTAGAAAACCGCCGCCTTCCTCAGCCCGCGAGACTTCAAACACGCGGCCGGCAGACGCGCGGAGAGAGAGAGAGAGAGCTTGCAAGCTCCATCCTATAAGTCTTTTTCCGGGTTCCCAAAAAGTATGCCGGACGAAGCCGCGGGGTTTACTGCTCGCATTTGCATTCCCCGCGCTGATGCAAGCTTCGCTTTTTGCTGGAGACGTTGCTCCCCGAGGTGAAACGGAGAGAGAGAGAGAGAGAGAGAGAGAGCAAAGAGGAGCGTATTTTCGGACGGAGGATCGGAAATTAATGAGAGGGTGGACTATCGATTTATGTGGGCTTTTCTTTGCTGGAATTCAGTCTTCGTCCTGGGAATGAAGCGTCTGAGCGATAGAACAAATGCGTGATAAGCGGCATAGTTGTAGTGATAGTTAAGTCACATATTATTGCAACATAGTGATAGTTGTTAAGTCACTTATTATTCTAAATTTAAAAGTGAGATTATTTTCGTGGAATTAAAAAAAAAAAATATACTCGTGTACCAAAAGCGTTTTAAGTGCACCTCTAAAATTATGCACCATTAAAGCGTACAATTTTAGTATTCGGTAATATTAAGCGTATATAATATTTTAATGCATTTGATATCTTAAAGTAGAGTTAAAAATACGCCATCCAACGTATTAATATCGGAATAACTTCTTTCGAATCTCATCGAAGAATAATGTAATGAAAATCTCAGCTTATTTAGTAATCAAGTTTGTTCCCTTCCATGTTCGTACGTATAATAATTAGCTAATAATTCATTTTTAGTTTAAGTGAATATTCTACCGCGTTTTTATTAAATTAAGGCAATTTATATGGGATAAATTAAGATTGAAACAGTATAGATATCTTTAGTCTTTCCAGCTAAGAAATGATACTCAAGTTATTTATTAACTACAGGATTACAGAAAAAGTCATAAATTATGTGTTTTACGAGACACAAAATAGACAGAGAAATGAATGATTACAATCTTCATCATTTAAGAAAACTACCGTTGACAACCTTCTTAAGGCGAACTTGGCGCGTAAGAAAATCGAGAAGAAACTTTAAAAAGAACTTCTTCATTCTTTAAAAAATTTATTATTATATTCTTATATTTTTATTAGTATTATTGTAGAATCAATTAAAAAATACATAAATGAATAAATTATTTTGATGCTAACATTAATGACGTTTTAACACACCTTTTAGAAGATTATAAAAAATGATAATTAACACGCGCACATTAATTGATTTACAAATAAAATTGAGTAAAAACGCGCTTTTCCCAAAAAAAAATAAAACTTATCTCGGAAAAAGCCAAAGCCACCACCTCTCAAAACCGAGCGCCATTTAGAAAAACGTCGGTAAAACGTCAAAAGTCCAACAGTTTAACGCGACAAATTATCGAAAAGAGGCGAAGATCATCGAACGGCTCCCCGCGTTTTCCTGAAAACATAAAGCCCCGCACCACAAAAGAGCGGAGAGTCGCGTCCCTCGACAAAGGACCGGACGCTCGAGCGCAAGACTGATTTTTACGAGGCCGCGTAAAGCTGACGTAAAAAGGCTCTCGCGCGCGAGAGAGGAGAGCGAGACGAGAGGAGTCCCGGACGGGGGGAAAAAAGGGAGAGAGAGAGAGAGAAGAGAGCAGTTAGTTCCTCGCTGTTTTCTGCTGAATAATTTCGCTAATTTATGGATAGCCGAAGAGTGTGCTGAAAATAGGCGAAGCCATTGTTCAAGTACGTGTAGGATTTATATGATGCGGATGGGATACTTATATACTCCGCGTGTTTACTGGCGGTGTACAGTATTTTGAGAGCGGCCTTTTTTCCGGGGGCTCGTTTCGCGGGGATTCCGCGAGGATGGATTGCCTGCTTGTGTGGAGAGACGGTTGGTAAGGAGGGAAATTAAGCTGTGAGTAATTAGTTTGGATGCTGAGTAAGTTATTAACTGGCTAAACTGTAACAACGGCTGAATTACTTATTGTTAAAGTGTATTTTGATGGGTATTTTTGGTCAAGCGGACATAAAGGAGTAGCGGTGGAAAAGAGGAAAATAGTAAGACAAAGTGTGTTAATCGTATTGAGAAACGGAGCTACTTATAATAATATCCGTAACAAACGACGCGTCGTCTCCCCGCGTAAATACCCACCACTCTCCGCAATAAACCCTCTTCCTAAAGGCACTCGCCTCCAAAAAAACCAGACAGCCACCCATGATTTTCCAGCATTCAACAAAAAGCCCCGTCCGAGAGCGTCGCGTAGTTTTTTTTCCCCAAATCAGTCATCGGCCGCCAATCGTCGCTATATTTTTCATTGAGCCACTCTCGGCGCTCGAGTCCCCTTTTATCCGGCGGGGGGGGGGGGAGGCGAGCAGCGAGCCGTGCACGAAACGCGAAAAAAGCGCCTCGCGCGCGCGCTCTCCGCGGCTGCATCGGCGAATATAAAAAGCGGCCGATGTACCTGCCCGAACAAACGGCGCGCGCTCTCTCTCTCTCTCGAGAGAGAGAGAGCTCTCGTGTTTTCGGATGATTTCCTCTCTCGCGACGCATTGCCGTTTAATGTAAATCGCACGCGGTACGAACGTACATGCATGCAGTTTCTCCCCCCTCCCCCGCTCTCTCGACCCCCCCCCCC
>UCOM01001507.1:0-39982 GCA_900474385.1 Ormyrus pomaceus
AAATCGCCCGAACAGGGACTCGAACCCTGGACCCTCAGATTAAAAGTCTGATGCTCTACCGACTGAGCTATCCGGGCAACTGTGCCATCCGGGCGCTCATGTACTACATTAATTCCCAGAATCTAAATCAGCTGCTTCTACATAGTAATCGATATATGTATTATATTTGTGAAAGATTATAAAAGTACCATAATTTTATTTCTCATTTTTACTATCTCTTAGGCAACTTTGTAATGGTAATTTTTTTTTAAATAATCTTTTTTAGTCAGTAAAAATCAATTAGGGCTATATATCTCTACTTAAAATTAGTTTTTGTTCAAGATTTTAAAAAATTCTTATTGGTTAAGAAAAAGTTTTAAATTCAATGATACTCGACTCCAATTTCCAAAAAAATCAGCCTTTTAGATGAAAATGTTTTCAATTGATCCATTACCCTGGTAGTGCAATTATTTGCAATCTAACGTAAGTCTTTTGCGCTTTTGGTCAATTTACTGTATTTAATCTGTTTATATATATATGTGCAAAATCTAGTTGAATTATAAAACAGATTAAATACTGTAAATTTACCGCAAGCGCAAAAAAATCGCGTCACAATTGTGCTACCAGGGTATATCAATTGAAAACGTTTTTTCTTTTAATAGGCTGACTTTTTTACAAATTTTAGTCAGATACCATTAAAAATTGTAATTTTTTCTTGAATAAAAAAATTTCCAAACGTTTTAAACAAAGTTAAATAAAACTAAAAAGTGAGAATTGTAACAGATGGTAACTATTTGTATTATATTACAATGCCCTTTCATATTCCCTTTATTACATAAAATTGTACGCAAAATAATAAAGTAATAATTTTGCTTTATTCTTTATTATTTTGTGAAAATACAATATAAAAATATGATAATTATTTTAATATAATAATTTGTAATTATTGTATAAATTAAAAATTCCAGTTCAAATAAAAAATTTATTATTAATTAGAGATAGTTTTTATGTTTATGAGTGAAAATTTTTTAATTCTTCTTTTGACTTTAAAAATGTTATTATACGCAAGATAAGAAAGATTAATTACGGAAACATCGTTACGGCCTGTTGCATAATTATAGAGTGCTTTATATTTAGATACGAACCTCTTGGCAATTACTTATCTATATATATCTCTTTTGTGCTTTCTTTCAACGTTTCCTTAATTTTGCGACTTTTAATTACGCTGCAATAAATAAAATATTTTACAGTTATAATTTTGTAGGACAAGGCTTTATTTTGCAAAATTATTCTGGTGCTCAATCTTTTTCTCTCTCCTTTTACGTTTTCTTAAATGCCAGCATTTCTTAAAAACATGATTGACACGCGATCGATAAATCTTATTTACAATAGCTCGTTTTGAGAACTTTTCCTATTTAAATATCCATTGTACATTGTATGAAGAAAACTTTTTAAAATAGTCAATTACAAAGCGATTTCTTATTTTTTGGAATACAAAAAATTAAATATAAAAATAAAAGATGCTCAAATTTATTGAAACTATAAAATTTTTAAATCCGCATCAGACATTTGAAGAAAACAATAATTATATTATATGCTATAATTCCGCAGATCCTTTAAAGTACATAGCTAGAAGGCGTTAATTTGGAATGAAAATTTTAGGTAATACTGTAGGACTTTTCCTTTGTCTATTCTTGCAGCTGGAAATTAGAAAACTTATATGAAATTATTAAAACTTTTAATCCAAATTTCCACCAACATGTACTTAGACATAAGTAAGTTCTCTTAAGTTGAAATAGCAAATTAATTAATAAAAATTAAGCAGTGAAAATCTACTATTTTTCAGTAATGAAAGTATATTTTTAAATATAAATTACACTGACTTATTTTTTTACTGTGCACATTAATATGAAGAAGGTTTCTATGCGCTTTTCGAAAAAACTAAAATTTACATACATTCACTTGATTATTTTGTAAAAAGTACGTAATTGGGCAACATCTATTCAAACATTAAAGCTTTTACAAAATAATTTAGATCAATGCAACGACATCTAGCTAAATTTATCGCTAAAGATTGAATTGCGCGAAATCGAGTTAATGATTGCAGTTACATAACGCGTCCTGAATATAATCACGTGTAATCGGGAAAGTTCGACGATCGATTTTCCATGGACGTCTTATAAAGCCATCAGAATTCGAATCTATAGTTCTGTTTGTTATTCCCAAGAATCACGCAGTCCTATATATATTGGAAGTTTTTCGCAAGCAGCTGTAGCAGCAGCCTGCAGGGCCTCTTGATGCGTGAACCCTGTCGGCCAAGCTGCCCCCCGCGGCCGGCATTTACACCGACTATTTCGCTTCCGGGCAGCGCAGGACGACCAATCGAAGGGATGACCTCTTTTTTTCTTTGTTTGCACGGTGGCACTTATTTTTGGCCCCGCGCGTCCACGTGAGTCTTACGTGGGAACATTTAGCTGGATCGGCCCTAATTTCGCTTCGAAATTACTTGTGGCTTTGCTTTATATTTATATAGAAACGCGCGCTACAGGTTTCCTTTTCAAACAATCTCAAGTTAAGCAATAAATACTAAATTTAAGATATTTGACGGCTGTAAATTGATAAAATAGAGATTTGATAAAATTGCTGTTTTTGGTTCTAGTATAACAATATGAAAAATTTTAAAAATAGTTTTTACTGTCGGTTTGAGTACGCGAAAAGTTTTAACATGTTGCATCGCCGCGTAAAAGAAAATGATTTCAGTAAATATAATAAATTTGGAAAAAAATATCAATATAAAAGTGATATTATTTTATGACTTTTTTAAAACACGTTAAAAAAAAGGACCAAGCACAAATCTTGTACATATACATATATGCTTCTAGCCCCGATGGAATTGACTCAATTTTTGATACTTTATGGCGGACTCCTAATCAAAAGTGTTTATTATGGGCATGAAATTATAAAATTGACAGTTTTCGAGATATAGGACGTTAAAAATTTAAATTTTCATTGCATATATCGTTTATAATATAATAATTTTTCTAGTCCCGATTAAATCAATTCGAAATGGTTAAAAGTAACCATTGATTCAAAATCCAAAAATATAGTTTTTGAGGTATAGTACACTGAATAAAGCTTTTTCCGTAAATTGAAACATGAACAATATATTTAAAATTCAGCCAAATTCCACCCGAGCCTAAAATCCATAAGGTTTGCGCGAACAACTAGGTTGGCTTATTCCCTTCTTTCTGATAAACAGAGAATATCGAGTGGTCGCATGAGAGTAAACTGCCTATGGCATCTACGAAAAAAAATCACTCGATGCGGATACAAGAGACCAAATAGCGTTTTTAGGCGAATGAATACGACGATCAAATGACGGTTGGTCTTCAGCCGTATGAAAACTCTTATTTTAAAGAAATTACTTTTGCAGTAACAATTATGTTTGGTTCGACTTAAAATTCGACAAATTAGCAATCATATAATTCGCATGTAATAAAATAAACTTATGTAATTATATATGAAAACCTTTGTTTCGCGAATTTTTTTTAGGAAAAAAAGTAGGATTTTTTCCATTTAATTTGTTTATAAAAAATAACTAATGGAACATGATTCTTCTGAAGCATTCAACATCCATGGATCGTGAAATAATTTATTCCCTGACATAAAACCTTAAAACTAAAATTTAAGAGACACGTATCGACGTACAAAAAGGCCTCATAAATACGCAATAGCATCTGTAACAAACATTTTAAAATTCTAAAAATTTTAAACGAAAATTATTAATGCAATAAATAAACGTTTTAATTTATAATGCAATTGATAAATGTTTCGAGTATTTTTCATTATGAACAAATTTTCCATTTAATCAATCAAATGCATTAAAGTGCGGGGCTGCAGAATGTATCCGCTTTAGTACGCAAATTACGGCACCTGTAATAAGTCTTGCAATTGTTATGTCGATAAAAGCACAATACACATTGGAGAGAGTATATAATTTTATGTTCCCTTAGTATGTAATGAAACAAAGGCAAAATAAAAGAGACCTGCATGAGTACTATAGGAAGAAAACTTTCAATAAAACTAAGATCCAATCCTTTGAAAAGATAAACTGTACTTGTCAGTTGCACTGCATTTTAAACATTATTTGTATAATATATTGAACGCCCGTAAAAATAGGAAAATATTTTTGGAAAAAAGATTTCTCTTAATAATCCGAAAAAATTGTAGAAGTAATTTAAAATTGCTTTTTAAACATTTTTCACAATAAATAATATTAATTTATTAGCTTTACGATGCTTTACTTTAATAAATATCCAAATAAACTTTTTTTGCGGTAAAGAGTTATATTATTTACATCGAAAACTTTGCTGCCACAATAATAAATTTTAAATTATCATTATCGGGAAAAAGTATTTGCATACAGTAATTTTGAAATATTATACCTTCTTACCAGAGAAAAATTCGCCTACGAAACACAGCTAATGAAAATGGAAAAACTTTTTGATCATGATTTACAGGCTTTTCTTATATGATATTAAGTGATTGTCAAAATCCGTACTTGATGCAGGATAATGACAAATAAAAATATAATTTATTACTTGAAAATGTGATATGCGAATTCAACATAAAAGAAATCAAATACTGACACATTGGTTTATTCTCGCGTAAAAAGCCACAAAATAGAACGTCCGGTATGCAACGGGAAATATTTAAAATTTTGAAAACCATATGAGCTCTCGGTAATTGGTTCAGAAGTAGCACGTCGTCGTTCGACAATATTTTGACTTGTCAGTCTTGATGTATAGCATCGTACTTTAGAGTGACGTTTGCAGCATCTGATCATGTCAAATGAAGCGAGCTCTCGTACAGTTATGATCGAATGATCATTATTCACAAGTAAGTTCTTGAAGTAATTTGTTTCAACTAATACACTACTCATTATATCACAAACGTATAACATATTTCCAAATCAAGTCAATTTCGATCTACACAGAGAAAAATGTTTTAATAAAAATATTACTTTTTACTATAGTTCTATGAAATTTTAGTAATTACATAGTGTAGGATAATTTTTTGGAATAATTCAAGTTCATCCCTGCATTAGTAAAAGGTTTACTATAATTTTTAATCTCACATAATGCATTAAAGGGTTAACTTTTAAAAATATATAACCACGTAAAAACGAAAGCAACGGTTTCATTTAATATATATCTCGCCCTTTTAAGGCTATTGCAAAATCCTATAAAACAAATACAAAAAAGTCCAGTATATAGATGTCTGTATCCCCTTCGAACTAGTCATATCCAGAAATGAACGCCAGGAGTACCGCAGCTCATAACGAGAAGATGCCGGCACTCGAGCTTAGAAGCGCATAGGCTCGAGTTCGCAATCGACGCTCTCGTCGCGGCGAAGCGCAGACGGGACGGACCTCCGCGCAGGTCCTGAAAAAGCGTAGGCGCAGACTCTGGCCAGGAGCGTGGGAGCGGTGGGGGGGGGGGGATCCGCTATTTGAAGCCGGAGCACCCTTTATCCCCGTCAATTTCAATTCTGCGCCCGCGAGAGATTCGAACTGGACATCGAGTGAGCCCGCTCGCCCTCGAGAGAACCGAAGCGCACGATCGTCATGAAGGTGAGTCTCTTACGGAGTCACTCTTAGGCTTCCCCTTGCTTTCGAGCTTTATCATTTGTAAAGGGTTCGCTTTGCGTTTAAATTCATTCATCCGGGTGAAAAGGTGAAAAGGTTTCGGCGTATTTTTTTTTATACGTACAAGGAAAGAATTGCTTTTGTGTAATAGTTTTAAACTTTGCTAATATATTAATGAAGGAATACTGAAAAAGAGTAATCCAAGTCGAAAATAATTCATTTGATTACGATTAAATACTTAGATTTAGGACTTCAGAGTAGGAGAAATTATCTGAATGGTTTAATATTCCTATTGCATATTATAACTTTACACTGAGAGAGAAATGTTCTACTAATAGACAAATTTGCAATTTTTACTAAAATTATATTAAATTCTAGTATCTAGTAGTAATTTTTATGATAATGCAAGTTTGCATACGCATTGATAAAAAGTATAGTAATTTTTAGTGGAACATTTTTCTCAGTGTAGTATTTATTTAAAGTCACATAATTGTTCTGTTTTTACTATTGAATACAAAGTATTGGTTTATAGTTGCAAAAATTTACAACCGCTAGAAAACAGAATATTATAATTAAGATATGCTTTGATTTAATAACATTCTGGATAATTATAGTTAATTCCATAATTATAATTGAACTCTGTAATTTTTTTATTGTTTGAACCAATAATATAAATTTTACTGCTTTTCTGAAAATCTAATTGTATTTTAAAAGAAGTTTAGCTTCCCACGATATGAACGTGATTGGAGGTGCAAAAAATTTTTATGGTGTTATACTAATAAAAAGTGCTATTTTTCAATATTTCAAATAATATGGAATTCTGCGATTCATGCTGCAGTCAAGCCGTGAAATTAAAACAATTAAAATGTAGAATAAGATATACTACAGCTACAAATAAGTGCAGATTCAATAATGTATAACGTTTAATATCTTGTTATTCGATTATACGCTAATGGAATTTCCGCGTGAGTAAGTTTAGAGAATCGGAAAATATCTATATTTGTCATGCGGATAGCCAAAAGCATTTATATTCGGCAAAATACCTCGCACAAAACTTATAGGTTTTGGTTCCCGGTGAAATTGGCTAAATTTTTGGTATACTATACCTGATAAAAAGTTTCCATAGGTCCAAAGTCTCAAAATGAACAGTTCTTGAGATATAGGAGGTTGAAAATCTGAATTTACATTGCAAAATATATCTACACTTAGAAACCAAGGTTTGAAAAATTAATTTGTAAAAATAATAAAGCGATCAGAGACTAGGAGAAAGAAAATTTTTACCAACTAGACTGCCAAAAATTACAAGTCAGAATCGCAAAAATTACAAGCCACAATGGCAAAAATTACAAACCTGGTTGCTACAAATTTTCATTCTCGTAGTCTGTGATCGCTTTACCAACTAAGTTGGTAATTTTTACAAATATTTTCGAAAATTTTACAAACTTTGGCTTTTCAGTATATATACTAGATCCATAACGATAGTTTTTGTGGTCCTGGCTTAATTGACTCGAAATATAGTATGATGTAGTTGTGATGTCTTGAATTGAAAGTGTCTATGGGTCAAAATCAAAAATACCCAGTTTTCTTAGTTATAGTGTATTTAATTTTTTTCTACACACATATATAGATAGACTGAGAAAAATTTTTATTAAAAATTACTATACTGTATATCAAAGTATATGCAAACTTGCATTATCTTAAAAATTACTATACTGTATACTAAAATTTAATATACATGTAGTAAAAATTAATAGTTTTTTTTAATTTTTAGTGTTTAGTATAGTAATTTTTAGGATAGTGCAAGTTTGCATACACTTTGGTATAAAATATAGTAATTTTTAATAAAATTTTCTCTCATTTTTCTCAGTGTATACTACGCATTGCAATTTCAGATTTTCAACCTCCTGTATCTCGAGAACTATTCATTTTGCGGCTTTGTGCCTATGGACACTTTTGATCAGGAGGTCTTGAAGTAAAGTATAAAAAAAATTCAGCCAATTTGACCGGGAAGCAAAAACCATAAGTTTTGTGCGGGGTCCTTTCTTAATTCAGCAACAGTAATAAAGTGTACGGTAATTTAATTTTCGTAGCATCATCCCTAGCAGCACCCATAACTATTGAGCTTGTATGAAATTCAATAAAACTTCAACATCTCTGCTACCCGTTCGACATTTTTCAATAAGTTCTTTAAAACTCAATCTATCAAAATGCAAGTAAGAAATTAAAAAATTACTTTTCGATTAATCATCAGTGCTACTGCAATTTCAATTCATCTGTTCGAAGTCGGAACATTAACTTCCAACATGCATTACGATACATTTTTTATGATAGCAGGAGGTATAAGGGTGACGACCAGAGCACCCTATTTAATAAATAAATATAAACCCAATCGCACACGTAACGTTTTCGAATCGACTTCAAATCAAAATTTGATAAAGATTTTGAATCCTTATTTATAATACTGATTTATTAAAGATTTTCTAAAGTCTAACTTGGAAAAATGATTTACAAGAAAATTAAAAGTTTCCTAAAAAGAAAGTTTGAAAATGCTTGATAATGTTTAATAAAATTGAATGTCATTTTGATATTCTAGACATTATAATGGCGAAAACATGTTGCAATATCCTTTAATAAAATGTTATTTTAACCACAAGAGCTTTCTTTCATAGAACGTCTTGCAGTCTGTGCTTTGGGGACATTTCACGGTGATGGATGACGCATTTTTAGTTTTCTAATATTCTTGGAGCATATAATATCTATTTCAGAAGAGTTCACTTAAACTAGCTGCTGTTTTGGAAAATAAAAAAAGATGCATGATCTTTTTTAAAAAATTAAATTTCATATATTACTCAAAAAATCTTTGCGCAATATCTTACTCTTAAAATTGCAAACAAAAAAGTCATCTCAAATCGGATTTCCCAGAATTCTCAAGTCTAATTTTTCGGAGATTTGGCGAAATAGGGCTTTAAAGTAACTTTAAGCCGCAAGTTGCATTAGAAATGTGAATAATATATCAATGATTGTTTTATATGAGGGTCGTTTTGATTTTTCGTAAAAAAGAGATCACCCTGATGAAACGCCTGCAAATGGAAGAAATATTAAGGTAATCGTACACAGCGTCTATCTCCTGAAATCACTTGCTTCCACCAGTTTTCGTCTCGATCTGCCCACTTAGCCTCGTACTAAATCGAATTTTATAGCGATCAAACTATGCCCACATTTGCGTCATCCCCAATCGAGTGCTTTTTGCGAGTGATTTTTTATTGAAAAAGCTACGGTCATGGATAAGCGATTGATGAGCATTGCTCGCACATCCAAATAAGTTACGGGGGATAAATTTTATTTAATTGCTTTAAATTATTTCTCTTGCGTTTTAGCAACAGTTCGTTTCTTAATGGGGCAGTTTTAGTATGTGCAAGTTTATTGTACGTCGCGAAATAAAACCGTCTCTCTTTAAAGGATAATACAGCTCGGAGAATTGCAAGTGAATAGAGTCTTGCCCTTTTTACAATGTTGAGAGTAGAACAATGTCGTTTTTAAAAAATGAAAGTTAGATTATGATTTTTTTTTAAAATAACTGTATTCCCTTCGATTTAAAGATAAGATAGTAAATTAAATGAGTAAAGATTTCGTTAAAAAATAGAATTAAATCGTATAACAATTAAAAGAAATTATTTTTCTTTTAAATTATACTTTTGTTTGCAATATTTTGCAATAAAAAAGTAAAACATAAAATTTCAATTAGGGTGAAGCCTCCAAACAAAACATAAAATTAATGTGACTTTGTAAGCACTATAATTTCTAATAGCATCTATTTTAAACTGGACACAACTCATCGACGAAACCGTTATTTATGATCATTAATATACATATAAATTTAACGTCTTTTTTATATCGAGGTCGAAACTTGTGTAAACGTCGTAATACGCGATAACATTATAAGCCGGTGGTTTTAATGTAGAACGTGATTTCGTTATTTCTAATTAATGGCTTTCGTAATCTGCTAGAGCTTCAACAAGTTAATTATGTTATATGTAATTTAACTAAAAAATTAATTATACAAAATCTTAATACGCAAACAATTTCTTAAAAAGAAATAATTTTTTCATCTAAAATATGATTCTTAATTTGGGCCTTACTTTTTTATTGACAATTTTCATTTTGATTACGTTAATCGTCGTTGGTAATCTGAAATTCTTAATAAGTAAAACTTAGTTTACGTTGTACTATTTATTTTGATTGCTCCTACGCGTCACCCAAACTTCTATTTACCTTCCTGCCTATTTTATTATTTTTGTCGGGCCACGTATAGACCTTTTAGTGATTAATGTTTTTCTTAACATGAGGTATCTGGATTGAAATTCACACTCATTGAAATTCATATTAACTGATAACACCAATGAGAAGACTTTTTTAAACGTACTGCATTTATAAATTACTCTGTAAAAAGTACGTTGATACTTTGTAAATGATGATTAATATTTCGGAGATTAAAAATGTATACAAAATTGGGTGAGAATCTTCAATCTTTTATATATTCAGATTTATAACAATTTATTAGTAAAAAGATTTTTATTATCATTAAGTATAAAAATCTTTCTTAATCTCAATCCTTATTTGGAATGGTACAGTACATGGCACAGTGTCAGTCCGTATTCACATACTAACTTCTTATCGATAAGATAGAAACTTGAATCACAGAACTACTTGCTTACTGTAGCTACTACTATGTTAACGTGGAATCATCGAACATATATTACTATTCTACAACATAAAGAAGAAGGTAAAATAAAAATTATGAAGAGTCTTCAAGAATCACTAATGAATATAAAGCAATGCTTGAAAGTGATAATTTTCGTCGATAAAATAAAATTAAAACATTTAATTTAAAGAGAAAATATATTGCTTGAATATTCTACTGTAAAACTGTGTAAAAAATATTTAAATGTATGTAAATAATACAAAATTGCAATATTTATATACTTTTGATGTAATACTGTGGCAGACAAAATTTTTGTCAATTTTCTTAAAAAGCAATTCGGAGAAAAACTTTTGCAGTACTGAAATGACGCATAAAGAACACCGTCATTTTTATTCTTATTCTTTCTTGTTGAAAAGATACGTTTAACCATTGTTACCTACTAGCACACACTTGATTCAGAAATAGAATTGACTTGTCTACATCGTAGAAAAGTTTTTGCATTGCTCCGAGAACAGAAGATATTGTCTTTTCCTCCATTTAAGATATGAAGATTTTTTTGTTTTCTGCTTTGATATTTTATTTTGAGAATGCAATTTTTAAGCAAACGAGAAAAGTACTCCATCGCAACATTTTATTTATAATTTTATGTTTTATTTAGTCCTCTTTTTCATAAATTATATTGCCTCTCACAGCGTTTGTACAATATTTAACTGATTCCTTATTGACGATGTGATACGGATTCAATTACTGGATATTTTGAAATGTTAATATAAATCTCTTAATTTATTAAATAAATTTGCTATATCAATATTATATATATTTTTTTATCTTTATTTAACTTCGACTTTTACGGCACCTTACGGCTTGCCAAATCGCGACGGGACAAACGGCTTATAAAGGTGACTTCCGAACCACCTGAGCTTTGATGTTATTATATTATATATTAAATTCTTTGTTCTTATCTTTTACAGTTTAAGTAGAAAAAGAACAGTATATACGTAGAAAGCAAGCACTAACAATCATATGTCGTGCAAGGATATAACGTTTTAAGTCCCCATAACAAGTGGAAAAATTTTCGATAAAAAATTTTAACTATAACATTTAACTGTAACTACCGAGTTTTAAAAATGTTGAGGATTAAAACTTTATTTTTCATAAATTTTATTCTCTAGATATCATTTAATTTTGATACACCTTTTGTGGAAGTTTCATCCGGCAGAGATAGTTGTTTTTATTACTAAACTTCATTCGTAAAATTTCATTCGTCACAAGTAGAACTTAAAGCATTAAGATATTTTTATTACGTTACTTTTCATTTTTATAACTATAACGAGTAAGTACTGGAAAACATATCTTCTTGATTAAGAAGAGGGATAAGAAAAATATAAACGTTAGGATAAAAATGTAACAGTGTCATTTCGACACATTTTTAATCTATTTTTGTTTTCAATTTTGTATAACTTGTATACGTTATAAGCCTCTAAAAAAATAAGAGAAAAAATCTTTTTACCTTACATTGACGCCTCGTCAGTCTGATACAACTACTTTCTCACTTTGCCATTAAGTAAGTAGATGCTTTATTCTTGACGGGTTGTTTTATAGGGGAAACAAGTAAAAGTACGATGGAAAAGGATAGATTATATATTACAAAAATGCCGATAACATCAATCTGACCCGTAATCACATACGCTTTTATTAAAGAGAAGTGCACAGCTACAATTTTATGTCGAATTCAATTTAAAAAATGAATTATTCATTTTCATTAACAAAGAATTCTTAAATTTTAAAAAATATTCTGAAAAATGTAAGTTTTATAACATTTAATGATAAAAAAATCAGATATCTATAATTTCAAAAAATTATTTTTGCACTAAAAAAATTATTAAGCTCAAATTTATATATCAAGAGAATTAATGTAACAAAAAAATAAACAAATTTATTCAAAAAAATTATTGACTACCATTAAGCTGTTAAATGGTATAAAATTTCTAATTAACTGCGGCCCTTAGCTGTTATGATGTAACTTTTTAATAAAAGAGTGCGTGTTATATGACGTTTTAACTGGATTATTAGCCAGGTATTCCGCAGCTTACAAAAAGCCGCTTGAAACCAACAAGTGGTTGCTCATTCTATGTATATCTTGCGCGATTGCTTATGTTTCATTACTATATATTCTTTTATTAATTCTGTTTGAATTTTGACAAATGAATTTTAAAAATGATTACTTACCTCTGGAATTATAATTTCCCAGACTTTTTAATTTCGAGAAATTCATGTAATTTAGTCACATTATAAAAGTCAAAAGAGCACAAATGCTTATTGTAGAATTTTTATATTACCAACGTGTGCGTAAAACAATGTGAGACTGTCGACTGCAAACCCGTAGCCGGTGCACACTGTGTTACCTACATAAAACTAGAGATTTCAAAGGTTCGATAGATATGAATGAAATGTTCAACTATGCGCACGGTAAGTCACGTTTTAAAAGCACGGGTTTCTTGCACGTGAGCTTTTAAATCCGATTTAGAGCAATTCATGCTGCTCTACTGTTGCGATATCCAAACGGATCGCAACAGTATCAAACGTCGACAATGTATACAATCTTATAAAAATAATTTGAAGTGTTATATATTTATATCAATAGTTTTTCGGTGCGCATAAATTGCACGGTTTCCTTTATCTAAAATAAAAATAATTTTCAAAAAATTTATCCATTTTATTTACGTAAAAAATCGAGCTTCAACTATCAAAACATCAAAGTAAATAAATAAGTGTATTAAATATTATTTTGTTTATAATATATTTAATTAATTATTTGTAAAGGTTTCAATTTAACTTTGAAGAAAAAATCTAGATGTTAAGTTTTGTGATTTATATATACCATTATACAGATATTTCGTTATTGTTCGTGTTACGAAATCGAATGCGAGTTTAGTATCCTGACCTGAATAATTCATTCAGTGATGCAAATAATTTGTCTGAGAATAAGTTCCTAAGGGAATCGAAGTTAAAGACTGTAATGAGAATACATTTCTGTCTTCAGTTGAAATTATCTTCTTAAATAATAAGTGAAATCGCATGATGTCTAAGTTGATGCACCAATGTAATTCCATAAAAACAATTGATGGACGATAATAAGTTTTTCTATCAAAGTTCTTTAAATTTATTCAGAAATATTATCATAAAACTACGGTGACTTGGAAAAAGTTGAGTAAAACCTGCATATAGCATTTTTTTTTAATAAAGTGCCATCGCTTTAATAACTTCCCCAGTTTTAAAAATGTTTTAGATATAAAAAAAATTACTGAATATTTTTCCTTAAAACTTATTTGTTTGCAGAGTAAAGTTTTAATCATTACATTAAGAAGATTTAAGCAGTAAGAACATTAGTAAGAATAAAATCTTTCAAAGCTCCCTCAATTGCTTTATTCGAAAATAATTGGATAAAACTACGATAATTTACAGAATTAATATATGCTTCGCTTTCTCAAACTGTTTGCATTTTTATTTTTCAGGCCCTGCAGTTTATCCTTTCATTACTTATCATCATTAATTTCATGGAATTCACCTACGCCGACGACAGACTAAATATGGTTCCGATGAAAAGACCATTTTGCAACGCATTCACGGGTATGAGAAACGTATTAATTACTTAATTAATGAACGTTATTAAATTATTTTGTGGCAAAATCTGTAGTTACGTAAAAAAATGTTTCCGATGCGCCCTCGCAATCAGATAACTTTTGCAGCGTGTACGTATTTAAATGATAAGTCCAAACTTTTGTTTCCTGGCTGCAAAACTTTGCAGTCAGTTTATACGTGCACGGTCATAATTATAACAATAGCTTTGTGCATTTAGTAGAATAAAAATAGTGAAAAGATGAAAAATAATTTATTGGGCTACAGATATGACGTACTTGCCGTTATATAACGTCTAATGAAACTATAAACTTACACCGAAAAAAAATTATATTTGTAATTTTATTAATTTGAAAATCATTTTCATCAATCTAGATATCTAAGTGCGGAGTATATTAAAATTTAATATTATTACTGATAGAGCGTTTATGAGTTATGCGCTTTAAGTTTCCGAAACTTGTTTTATATGCTTACATAGGTATTAAATTTCCTTTAAATACTCAAAGATTGACTTTACGAAAATAATAGCGCAAAAAGTTAGAAATTTGAGTAAAACTTTTTATTGATATTGTAGGAAATGTAGAATTTACAGCAATAATTTCTTACAAAAGATAATATGGATAATTACTCCAAGAGAGTAAATTTCAGCACACCCTTCTCTAAAGTCAACTAAGTAATTGGATCGAAAGTTTGCAAAACTGTACAATAACTTTATTACGATTAAGTGCAGTAAGTATACAGATTGTCTGTGAATATAAACAAGTTTTGGCCTTAGAATAATATACGAATTTGAAGAATTATAATTTACGCTGAACTCGAAAAAGTGAGATTGCGCGTATAATAATCCCCATGAAGGTAATCCGTTTCAGCCAAACCTAATTGGCCCCCTTTCGCTTTTCGAAGAATGGAAATTTGTTCGTAATATTAATTAATCCAACAATTAATTAAAGTTTCATTTGAAAAGAATAAGTTGCACGTCCCTTATTATTCGGAATTAAAGCGTGCGGTTTAAACATTTCAGCTTACTTCTTCCATTAAATTAACGGAGTAAAATAGTATAGTTTCTCCAAATGAAAGTTAAACACAGACATTTGAAACTATTTATCTCGCTTGAGCGCGGAGGAACGTCGTCAAGTCATTTAATTCGGCGAAAACAATTATAAGGCAAAAAGTGAGATAGAAGAATTAATTGATGAGTTACGAGTTCCTTTGCGCCTTTTGGTTGCAGGTTGCGGCCGAAAGCGCGATCCGGCGTACGCCACGGCGTCGGACGGATTGCAGCAGCTGCCGCTGCCTCTGTACCGGGATCTGCTGCGCCTCGACGCGATGAGGAACGCCGAGTTTAGACTCCGACAGCGGCTCGGACTCGAGCCTCTTCAGGATCTCCAGCCGGTCGCGCCTCGCCTTGCTCTTTACTAAAAAAACCAATTCTCCTCCCGTCTCTCCTCTCCTCGTTCCTCGACTCGCCGAGTGCTCTTCCATTTCTTCACTCGTTCTTTTAATACTTTAGGTCGATATTTAAACTATTATTTCCCTTTCGATTAGTAGGAATGCAGTGATGAGTTAGTAATAATTCGTGTGCATTCAGATGCTTTGAAAACTCCGTTGCTCTCCCTACAGCGTAGTCTGATAATCATGTATATTGCAAGTAAGTGACGACAGAGTTCTCGTTTATACGATTTTCGTCTAATATTTTTAAATTCATTACTTGATTGGAGATTCTGAAATCCGATCGGAGGTAGCCGTCAAGTTGCGCACTCAAATGATAACTCACTTAACGCAAGGAAATTCATGTTTAAACTGAGTACAATATCATGCAATACTTTTCCTTTCGATCATTTTCCTTCCGATTTCGTCAAAACTATTTTTTTTTTTTTTTTTTTTTTTTTTACTTTAAATGATTTTTTATGTTATTTCAAAAAAATGTTTAGAATGTATCCTATATTTATATTGACAATATTTGGAGTATTATACGTAACTTTCACAGTTACTATTAGTAACAGCGAAAATATAAATTTAGTAACATAGATCAGAATGCATATTATAGCTGAAATATATATTAAATTACGTTTGATTCCAGTATTACGTAGTTATAGAAATAAGAACTTTTGTGATAAACGGGGCGAAATCAAAATCAAAATGCAAATTAATTTAAAATCAATTAATTTGATTGCATGTAATATTTTCTACGTAAATTAGATCAACATATGCAGTGAAGAGCTTTTAAAGAGATTTGAATCATCATAATTTAAATTACTAATGAATCTCAATCAGACTACGGATCAATATTACATGCATACTAAAAACTCTCACGTTCATTAAACTTTTTATAATTACGTTTGCTTATATTAAATTTAAAAGTAATAGTTTTTAAAAACTAAGTTAATCCTTTCACTGGAAACGTTATGTTGCTTTGAAATAAAAAATTATTAGTTTTAAATATTTAAAAGCTTCGTTATATAGTATCTAAAACATTATTTATAAAAAAGGAATATGCTAAATGGTACCCGTATATTATGAAATATTGAAAAATGTATTGTATAACATGTTGTAAATTATAATAAAATTATCTCATTATACTAAGAAATTATAAAGTATATTTAATAATTATAAGTTTCTTTATTTTATTGTTTTTTTCAATTGTCTATTACATTCTAAATTCAAGACAATATATTTCAAATATTCATCAGTTTTGCTAAGTTAAATAATCAATAATTTACCTTGTATTTGTTACATACTTCATAAATAAAATTCTACCGTTCTTTAAAACTGTTTATTTTATACGTGTGTGAGTATATTTGTGTATATAACGCATATACGTACATGAAAGCATATAATATATATATATAAAACACCTCATTTTTGTCTAAATTAATTTAATTACCTGCAAAATTCTTTAATATTTTTATGTAGTTTTTATTTTATGTAATAATAACACTTTTAATTTTCTACAATTAATTTTTAATTAAGAAACTCAATTATAATTTTTAAATCTACTTTCGTCAAAAAAGTATTGTATAGTTTTAAACGGAGATAATAATTTTGAGATTTTATAATGACCCTTCTGAGCGGGTGGATATAATTTCGATTGAATTATCGTTATTATATTTTGTTGAAGTTCATCAAGTTTGTCAAGAAAAGTCTTCTCCATATTTCGGAACGCTTTATTCATTTCATCTGCGACATTAAAAAATCGAATAAAAAATGTGAATTCACTTTATAAATAAATTAATTTAAAATATACAATGCAGAGGATTATTTGTGATTGCTATTGTAATTACCTATTATGTATAAATTTGAATAAATTGTATTTACCCGATGTGCAAACTCCAGTTAATATGCGAGAAGCTGTTGCTTGAGCTTTGGCAACTACTTCTTCCGTTTTTATGCTACAAATTGTATGTTGAACTTCCTTCACGACACTACTGTTCGAAAAATTTATTTGAATGGCTTTTTTTGCTTGATCTGAAAATGAAGAAATTTTAATAAGAAATTACTTTATCATTCAGTTACCTCAAAACACTAATGCTTAATTTTGCTTAAATAATTAACTTTAAAGAATGTACCGTACTTACCGTGTTTCAAGTTCTGGCGATTGGTAAAATTTACGTCAAGGCTTTCGGAACCAATTATTGTAAGAGTAAATAGTGTCGCTGAAATTAGGAAAGCCATTTTGACAAGACGAAGCGAATAGTTCGTTGCCCTCGCAATTCCAACTAAGCGCGAACAGGAAATGTCATCGCAGTTGCATCTATTTTATTGTCGTGTCTAAAAATATTTCATACTTTTTGAATTTAAAGGGACGCATCGAAGTTGCACAGTTCAATTTCGACTCTCTCGAACTTCAGAGTCAAATGTAGTTCAACACGCGCGCGCTTTGCACAACTGTTGAGCAGAAAAACAAATTTATTTTTGTATTTTCATTTTTATATTTTGTGATAGTGTTATAAATAAGTACTTTAGAATGACGGAAAATATGAAAGGCACTTTTGTATCCGAAAAAATATCCAAGATCCGATGGAAACATGAGGATTTTAATGACGCCACATACTTTTTAACCGGTAGTTGGGACGACCCGGTAAGATCTGTTAACCTATAATTTGTCTTCTGCGTCTATTTATTTAAGTTTTTTTTACCTTAAATGCGTTTATTAAAAAATCTTAATTTCATTACTTAAATTATAAAGTAAGAACTTTTAATTTACTGCATAATTTCACTGTAATTACAAATATTTTATTTACACGTTTTTCAAAGGTCAATAAAATTAGTTACTGGACATTTAAAAAAAATGATGAGGAGGAAATATCTCCAGTGAATATTTCATCAACTACAGTTACAGGTGATGTTACTGAAATAAAATTCATCAGCCATAGTCATTTTGTATTTTCATCTTCTGCTGGTGATGTTAAAGTGTTCAAAATTCAGTGGGAATCTTCTTTCCCAGAATTAAAGGAACAGAATTCTTGGACCAAGATTCATAGATTTGGGTAAATTCATTAATTTCTAGAATATTGAATTAAGATTATTCTGTAATTATTTCATACAGTACATTATATATTTTTAGTTTAACAGATGAGCCAGCATCTTGTACAGGGCTATCTACATTTGAACAAGATATTGTCACTGTTGGTGAAGATGGAAGAATAAATTTACTTACAGCACAGCAAAAAAATCCAGTCAGAACAATTGGTAAATTATTCATGAATTGAGTGAAGTAGAATTTAAGTTGATCAAATAATAAATGTCTAAATTCTTATTTAAAGATGAAGCAGACAGTTGTTCACTATATTGTGTTGATTTTCTACGTCATAGTGAAATTCTTACTGGTAATATTCGAGGACATATGAAAGTATGGGATTTGCGCAGTGATCAGGACACACCGGCAACAACTATTATGCTTTCTGAACAATCAAAAGTAATCAAAATTTCTTTGACACAGAACAAAAATAATTTTTAATTTAAATCATAAAATTAATATTTAACCTTTTGTTTGCTGCATAGACAGAAGCTACAAGTATTGCTCATCACCCTACTCAAAAACATATAGTTGTAGCTGGTGGTGGAGATGGAAGTCTCACAGTGTGGGATTTACGTTATAATACATATCCTATCAGTCAACTAAATGCACATTCTAAGAGTGTGAGTGAAATTCTATTTCACAAAGATAGGCCAGATAATTTAATAACTTGTTCTATAAGCGGTCAACTTTGGCACTGGAATAATTCACAAAATTCAAAGCTGACATTAGGTAAAATAAGATTTTTCAACAGTTCTATATAAAAAAAAATTTGAAAATTTAGTGAAACTAATTTTAGAAAGCTTTAGATTAAATTTCTTTGTATTATTTCTGTTTTAGACAATACAGATTCTCATTGGTTAAATAACATTGGAAGCAAGGGCAAAGTGCAAGTGAATTCTTTATGCACTTCCTTGCACAAACCAATAAATAGTATTGATATTGATAAAACTACTTTACTATTTGGATGTGATAATGAAGCAATCTACGTTGTGGAAAACGTTAATGTATAATAAATAATTTAAATAATTAAATAAATTGTATAATGTAAAATAATGGAAATAAGAACTATGTACAAGATATTACATTTTTTTAAATACAAACCGAATAAAATAGTTGTTTTAATAATAATATAATTATTGTTTTAAATTTCAATGTAGTTGTCACTAGAATCTCGAAAAAATAAAAATATAACTATTCACTAGGTTTTGAACTCAGAGATTTCTGACACCATAATGTTTACCACCCTGAAGCAAAGTAATGTGCCAGGCCAGGCCAGAGCGCGTATAGAATAAGCATGGCTGACGCAGTCCGTCCGCGATTGCAGCTTGCCATTTTGTGACGCCTCGTGTGTGCGCTGCGGCGGCCCGTCGGTAGTTTAGACCTTAGAGATATATCGTAATTCTTCTCCAGTGTTCTCAGCTATATTGGTAGTGCAGGAGCCACACCGAGAAGCGCGCACTCGGTGTCGGTTGTTATCTTTGTTGCCGAATCCAAAGAAAGCGTCGCCGTCGGCGAGAACGACAGCGGTAGTTAATAGAATACCTAGCCATAGAATTGAGCATCCAAGCACGGCACGATGTCCAAGCGGAGGATCGCAGTCGTCGATCCGTACGTCAAGCGGAAAGCGACGTAAGTTTATTTGTGAGCACGTGCATTGTCACCCACTGCTTTTAAATGAAAATTGGTTCTGGGAGAGATCTCAATCGCATATGATGATACGAATTGCAAGGAACCGTGTCGCGCAAATTTATCTTTACCCACTTAGCTTCGCTAATACAGCTGCTTTATGCTACCAAGTATGAACTTACCTCGTGAAATTAAGGAACATAAATAGGAAGAGCAAATTATAGATGTGGGTTATTGTATGCTTGACCACCAACAGTATACTTATGCAAATTCATACTACGAAATTTTAACACAGCTTCAGTTCTCATGTCTTTAAAAAATCTAATTATAATAATTAACATTTAACTTGTGATCAATTTTTTTGTTACTTTGTAATTAAGTAATGTTATCATTTAATATCATTACACTTAAATAATTAAATAAAAAATTAGTTTTTTTTTTACAATTAAATAGAATTATTTGTGATAATGATACTAGTAGCAGTTTGATATAATCATGATATAATAAATAATAGAAACTATCAGTTTTCTGCTAAAAAAACTTGATTTTATTTTAAAATTTATATGTTTCAAACCTATAAAGGTTCTTCGGGATAAAATAAAATCTATGATCAATCTTAGCTCATCAAGTCAAAACAATTTTTTGGCAGAAAAGTGATAGATTTTATTTATTTATCAGAATAAAATTATTATTGATTTTTTATTTTGTATAATTTCAAAAGTAGATGCAAATAAAAAAATTATTTTTATTCATATGTAGAAATATTAAACAGTTAATTAAGGTAAAGATAAAAATAAAAATTTACATATAAATTGTTGGAACAATTTAAAATTTTAGGTCTGTCTAGTCCTCATTATTCAATATAGATTTGATATATTTATTAATTTAATTAATTTAAGCAAATACGTCTATTATAACTTATGATTCTTTAATTGTTTTTAGGGACACAACAATAACAAATACATCTATAGCCTCAACAGCAGCAGTCCAGAAAAATCAAATACAATTGAATCCATACACTGGACTACCATATACACCTCGTTACCATGAATTTTATAAGAAACGAATTACATTGCCTGTGTTTGAATACCGAGCTGATTTTATGCGACTTTTGGCCACACATCAATGTATAGTCCTTGTTGGTGAAACTGGTTCTGGAAAAACGACACAAATTCCACAATGGTGTGTAGAATATTCAAAAAGTATTGGTTCAAAAGGAGTAGCATGTACGCAACCAAGGCGTGTTGCAGCCATGTCTGTAGCTCAGAGAGTTTCAGAAGAAATGGATGTTGCATTGGGTTAGTTACAAATATTTGTTTTTGATAAAATACAAAAAATAGAATTTTTTTTGTATTTAAATAAATCTAAAGTGAATTTTTTTATTTCATTAAGCTGGTTCTTGCCACCTATATAGTTTATCTAATAAATATAGGTATACAACACTATATACACAAATGCAAACAAATGACTATACAGCAGTTCTATCTACAGATATACAACCTCAAACAAATAAGTTTCATACAAATCTTTGCAACTAAATATCTTATATTTATTTTATTTTATTTTATTTTATTTTATTTTATTTTATTTTATACATGAGTATTATCCTTTTTACAAATATAATATACATAACACAAATGTTAATAAACAGTTTCTAACAGGTGTTCTAATCTAATAAAAATTTTGTTTAATGCATTCAATAAGGTACATTTGTCTTTGTATCAAACGCAAGCTTGTTGCGTTAGAAAAATTAAAAATATTTTCGACTAGTGTTGGCATATTAATTGCACAAATTATAAGAAAAGGGACATTTTCTAAACCATAATTCTCATTTATTTATTCATCAACTTTTGTAAATTTATTGATAAAGCAACAACATATTTCTTGTTATATATAAAAAGAAAAAAATGAAATATTCTTAGATATTTATAGCATAGATAAATATTAGTTGAGTAATCAAAAATCATATTTCTGGATAAAAATACTTGAAAGAAAATTATACTACTATTTAGTAAAATTAATTTCACTGAAAAATTGATATTTAATTACCATTAAAAATATTTACAAGTTTATTACAGTTTTAGTAATTATTCAGGTATATTATTACAAGGCTTATTAATTACCTTTTTATCTATTGCAGGTCAAGAAGTTGGTTACAGTATTCGATTTGAAGATTGTAGTTCAGCCAAAACAATTCTTAAATACATGACTGATGGTATGTTACTTCGAGAGGGTATGTCTGATCCCATGTTAGAAGCCTATCAAGTTATTCTTCTTGATGAGGCTCATGAACGTACTCTTGCCACTGATTTACTGATGGGTGTCCTTAAAGAAGTTATTAAACAGCGATCAGACCTAAAACTTGTCATTATGAGTGCTACCCTTGATGCTGGTAAATTTCAACAATATTTCGATAATGCGCCCCTCATGAATGTTCCTGGACGAACGCATCCTGTCGAAATTTTTTACACACCAGAACCTGAAAGAGACTACCTCGAGGCCGCCATTCGTACGGTTGTTCAGATTCACATGTGTGAGGAAGTCCACGGCGATTTACTGCTTTTCCTTACGGGTCAGGAAGAAATTGAAGAAGCCTGTAAAAGAATAAAGAGGGAAATGGATAGCCTTGGACCAGAAGTCGGTGAACTTAAATGCATACCGCTATATTCTACCTTGCCGCCAAATCTTCAGCAAAGAATTTTCGAACCAGCCCCGCCAACTAAACCTAACGGGGGTATTGGTCGTAAAGTCGTTGTTTCTACAAACATTGCTGAAACTTCACTAACTATCGACGGTGTGGTGTTTGTAATTGATCCTGGATTTGCAAAGCAAAAAGTGTATAATCCAAGGATTCGTGTTGAATCGTTGCTTGTGTCACCTATCAGTAAAGCCTCTGCCCAACAGAGAGCAGGTCGTGCCGGTCGAACCAGACCTGGTAAATGCTTCCGACTTTATACAGAAAAGGCTTACAAGAATGAAATGCAGGAGAACACTTATCCTGAAATTTTGAGATCTAATCTTGGTAGTGTTGTGTTACAATTAAAAAAACTTGGCATTGATGACTTGGTAAGGTCTATTAAAGATTGATTTTTAATAATTTTACTTTTTGAATAATAATAATAATAATTAATACATTATTTAGGTACACTTTGACTTTATGGATCCACCAGCTCCAGAAACCCTTATGAGGGCATTAGAACTTCTAAACTATTTAGCAGCATTAGATGATGACGGAAATTTAACGGATTTGGGAGCTGTAATGGCGGAATTTCCACTAGATCCTCAACTTGCTAAAATGTTGATTGCCTCCTGCAATCATAACTGTAGTAACGAAATTCTTAGTATTACAGCTATGTTATCAGGTAGGTTTAAGTACACACTTACCTAATAGGCTTTTTAATGACTTCGTTTCATAAATTTTTTTTCTAACATGTTTTATTTAAATTTTTTCTTAAACTTTTAACATTTTCTGAAGAATTAAAATAGTTTTCAGATTTTTTTCTTGCTTTAAATTTTATACATTTATTTTCTAAGTTCCATAAAGTGTTTGGTAAGGTAACGTTATTTTTTATTGATGATTGATATGCTATTAGTCCCACAGTGTTTTGTCAGGCCTAACGAGGCAAAGAAAGCTGCAGATGATGCGAAAATGCGTTTTGCGCATATTGACGGAGACCATTTAACGCTATTGAATGTCTATCATGCTTTTAAACAAAGTGAGTATATGTGACATTATTTATAGCAATTATTTTAACTCAATATAAAATATTTTATTATACATTGCAATCAATTTCTTTGACAGATCAAGAAGATCCGCAGTGGTGCTATGATAATTTTGTCAATTATAGATCATTAAAAAGTGGTGACAATGTCCGACAGCAATTAAGCAGAATTATGGACCGTTTTCAATTAAAACGAACATCAACAGATTTTACTTCTAAGGATTATTATATAAATATTAGAAAAGCACTCGTTAATGGTTTTTTTATGCAGGTAATTTGATTATATCTGTTTTAATCAAACACTTGATAAATGAAAATATTAAAGGTAAAATAACTTCGTTTAGGTGGCACATCTTGAAAGAACTGGTCATTATTTAACAATTAAAGATAATCAAATTGTTCAGCTTCATCCAAGCAGTTGTCTTGATCACAAGCCTGATTGGGTTATTTACAATGAATTTGTATTAACAACAAAAAATTATATTAGGACAGTAACGGATATTAAACGTAAGTTTAATTTATATAAGTATTCATTTAGTTAATTGAAAACTAAAATAGAAAAAATACTTGATATTTTTCTGGTTACAAATCATAATAATATACTTTAAAAATTTCTAGCTGACTGGTTATTGAGAATCGCGCCTCAATACTACGATCTTCAAAATTTCCCTCAATGCGAAGCAAAACGACAACTTGAAGTAATTCAAGCACGATTAGATTCAAAGCAATATCAAGAAGGATTTTAATCGTGTCCGATTTGTTGAGATTGTTAAAATCTTAGGAAAAAATATTCACGGCGAGAGTAACATACATTCTTTTAGACTAATAATGTCTAAATAAAAAGATTAAAAAAAACAATAGGCACGAATGAAAGTTGAAAAGTGAAAAATGTTATTTATGTACTATTTTAGTATTTTGTGACTAAATGACATGTTTGTCAATAGGTAACATCTGAAGAAAACAAGCTAGGCTAACTTTTCTAATGTGGAAAGATTAATACTTTAATTCTTTAAAAAAAAACGTAAACTAAAAATGTAAATGCATTCGAAATCGTAAAAAGAGCAGTTAAATTTAAAACTATTTGTATAACTTTTTTTAACTTCTAAAATGAACTCTCATATTTCAGCTACATACCTCTACGTATTCCTTTTCCAGAATAACTTTTTATCAAACCATAGTGATCTAAAGGATTTGCAAATTTAAAAGAAACTTAAAAGCCAACTAATCAAATTCTGCATAAATTGTAAAATAATTGAATCATAAATAATTGAATAGTGAGAATTGCACAGAGTGATAAGTAATAATGTATTAAAGTAAATCACTAACATAATTGTTTTACCCGAAATTTACACAATGTAAAACCTTTTGTGAAAATCTGTACAAGAATTAATGCAATTTTTTGCTGCTAATTCTAATTTTGTAAATAGAATTATAAAAAACGCATATTTCTATATTTAGTTTCATATACTTTTATAATTTGTTTTGAGTTTGGCATAAGTCTAATTCCAATAAAATATTTCCACCTCAGTATTTGACTAACCCTATTCCAAAATCGTTTTAATTATAAAAAAAGAGTTTATATTTTCATATTTAAAAATTTTTTATTGTGCACAAGAGGCTTATTTATAGTTTTTGAAGCAATAAAGTTATGCATAATATTTTATTACGTAGTTCAAATTAACAGTGTACCAATTTTAGAAGTCTAATTTAGTAAGTTTTTGTTGTACAAGGTTTATAATTTTAATGCAATATTGGATGTGAAGATTTGTAGATTTTACAAAACACTTTAATTTTCTAATTTACATTAAATAAAATATTTGAATGATTAAACGAAAAATTTACATATATTTAAATACTTTGTGTATTAAATGTACTATTTTATCATATCGGGAATAAAATTATAGGCTTCTCGGCTGGAGTGCTATAAAATTAAACTTTCGCCTTTGGCTCAGATGGTAACTTACAGGTGCTATATAGACACATACGCTATACATATGCTACATTGACTACATATGATATATATATATATTACATAATATTATTATTTAAATTTATTGCATAAAAATTGATTGTTTTTTTTCTAAATATTAAACATTTATTTTTTATAGGAAAATTAACAATTACTTCTTGTTTTGAAGTTGTTGCAATTTTGAAATATACATGAAACGTAATGATTTTCTTATAACTAAAAGATATTAAAATCCTACTTCTTTAATCTTAAGTCATTACTAACTATAAGAGAGTATTAATTTTGTTTAAAATCTAATATTAAGAAGATCAAAAAGAATTTTTTAAATTTAAATAGTAAATTAAAAATAAGAAATTTTAATTCGTCATAGTAATCGCAATTACTAAAATATCAAAATATTTAATTACTTTAGAGTCCTAAATGATAGCAAGCTAAATAAGATTAAATATGATCATGAACTTCATAATAATTGCTCTATTCGCTGCGTGCGTGTGATTCTTTTGGAGGAAATCAAGACTCAAGTCTTGTATTAAAAACATCCCCCCCCCCTACCATATAGTTTACACATGTTTTATATTTTTCTTTAATTTTTTTACAAAAAAAATAATCTATTCAATAAAAATGTCTACTTTCAATGTATTTTAATTAGCTATAGTTATTTCTATATACTTTTGATTTATTAAGATTTTGGAAAATTTTCCCTTAAGAATAAAAAATACTATTAATACATTTGATTTTTTTATTATTAATCTTTCGTACGTATATGAATAAAATAATTTACACTTAATTGCATTGAACATTTGAATCTGCGTCGAGATCTGCGTGGGATGTCTGCATAGTTTTAAATACCCAGTTGACGGACATGCACGCGCGTGATTCGTCACAACTCACAATTTGTAATTCTTACGAATAGCGAAGCAACGATATACGTAGTGTAGTAACTTATTTTTACTAAAATTTGAAAAAAAAACACATGAAAGTGTAAAATTTAGATATTGATAAATTTTTAATCGAAAACTCAAAAACCTCAATATCAAGAAAAGTATTTTTTTAATAAGTATTTTATGTCATACAAGATGCAGATTTTGAAATTAACCTGAAACAAAAAGTCTTTTTCACATGTGTGCAACTAAAATATAAAGTCAGAAGAAATAACCATGTTATCTCAAAAGATTTTGAAGGCTATTAAGATTACAAAAAATAAAATCTTGCAGCCTTCAATTTTTCAATTGTCAACTTTAACAGATGAGACACTAAAAAGAGATCGTGAAGATGCAATCAAAAGACATAGAAAAAATATGAAAAAATATGAAGATCATGAAGAAGATGAAAAAACGCTTAGAAAAGATTGGCATTTTGAAAGATGTGGAGATGAAAGTTCGAAGATAAACAAAAAGCCAGGAGTTTCAATGTTTGATGTATTTAAGATGAATATTAGGTTAACACCATGGGACTTAAGTGAACTATATAAAGAAACTAAGCAAAAGAATAGAATGTTGTCTCAAAAATTTAATCCTATGCGAAATAAAACCTTAGGAAATGATTTAGCACTTGCTCATTTCCTTATTTATGAAGGAGGCAAAGTTAAATTTAAGGGAAATGATAAGTGGATAACACTTAATAAAGATGGTGCAACAGTTAATTTACCAAACACGTATAATCCTAATTTTATTTTAACAGAAATAGATGCTAGTGATACCGAACTGTATTTTCATGCTCTTGAAAATTTTGAGAATGTAACAAGGATAAAGCGAGCATCTTTTGCAAGGTGTCTTCTGTTTGATGATTGGTATGTAGATAAAATTGTAAGCATATTTCCACAATTGGAATATCTCGATATTTCAGAATGTCCAAAGGTAACAGAAAGAGGTTTGGAAGCAATTTACAAAATATCTAATTTAAAAACACTTATTGTTACAAATCATTTAAAATCAGCATCTTTTGAATTGACTTGTATGCTATTAGAAGACTGCACACCAGGATTGGAAATTCAAATTCTTGATCCAAAAGAAAATAATGAACCAACAGATAAAAAATAAATTTTGTGCATATATTATAATCAATAAATTATATTACATAGTTATATAACAATAAAATACATAAAAAGTAATCTTATTTAATTTTATTTTTTTCTCTTCTTCTCTTAACATATCGAAGTACTGTTTTATTGCAAATACCATAACTTTCTATATCATCGTTGTCAATGGCTAAGGATATGTTATCAAAACTCAGATAGTACTTTTTCCAAACATGTTTCCAGCTTATTTTTTTACTTATTTTTTCACGTTTAAGCGACAAATTTGTATGTCGCATTACAGCTTTTTTTAAATCCAAAACTGTGGTGTTACGAGGTGGTACCTGAATAACAAAAAAATTAACCTTACCATTTTCCACAAAAAAATTCTAAATATAATAAAAAATATTTGGGAGTTTTAAGTTTTAAAAAATTATTTAGTTTAACATAAATTCCTATAGTTTGTCGATATAAAAATAAAGTTTAGCTTTTTAGGTTATGCAGTACGTATGACGCAAATAAAGAATAAAAACAAATTGGGTATACCACAATCGACAATCTTGGCAAATTTCCACGATCTAAATACAATATAATGGCTTGTCCTTGAGCTACAGCAGTTTCAGCTTTGATTTCTTCTGTGGTTGGATCTGACGGAAGACTACTGAAAAGTGGATCACTTTCAATGATATTGGCAATAGCTTCCTTAGTCAATTTAGCTAAGTCTTCATGAGAAAAACTTGATTGCTCTTCTTGTTTTTCATTATGAAGCTGACAATCAATATGATCAGTTGCTGACATTTTTTACAAAATCTTCTGTTTACGACTTTAATTCTGTTTACGTTTATAGGTATAGGTTTTGTGTCTACGTTGTTTACATGTGCCACACGGACTTGCTTCGCAATTGCAACGATGTGATCTGGCATGGATTAGGTCCAGTTAAAAATATTAAGGCCATATCAGGAATCAGAATCTAATCCACGACAATGCTCGTGCTGGAATAAAAAAATCATAAAAATTCATATTTAGATACCTATCAAAACTGAACATGATAAATAAATAACATCGTTTTTAAAAATTAGTTTTATTCTTTTTATATTTAGTTACATTTTGCATTATGTAACTGCAATTGCGCTTTTTTAATATTAATATTTTTTTAGTACGTTTTTTTATTGACTGTTTATGTTAATAATAAAGATGTAATAAGGTTCTGTATTGCTCGGAGGCTGGAGCATCAAAAATTTTTCCATGTTCTGGCGTAATTTATGTAGAGCAGTAGGCATATTTATAATGAGTTACTGTCAGGAAATAATTGGTTGGAAATTCGTTTGAATCACAATTAGGCAAATTAAAAAATTTTAGTAATTTAATTATTTCCTTTTAGAAATGTCACGTAAATTATATATTTTACCCATTAATTATTGCCATCAGCTTTTATACAATCTCACAAACGGCATCATATCTGCAAGGATCTTTTACTTATAATGAAGAATAAATTATATCGTTTTATTCCATAAATTTTTTTACTGTTTCAAATTCAGCTTAATGGTTAAGAAAATTGTTATATTCTTAATCAATACAAATTTTATTTTTATCCTTATCTTACTTAGATTAAATTTAATAATGAATTTCGATTCTTGTATACAGAACGCTGAACGTGAAACTGCATATTGCATTACAGAAAAATGAAAATATTACGTTGCGTTAAAAAGGATAATATAATGAAATGGTTTTTATTAATTTCATATTTATTTTCATTATTATTATTATTATTATTATTAAAGAACAACTTGAATAAATAACATTTAACTTAAAAGAAAAATGTCTATACTTTTCATCCACGATCTCTTTTAAACATAGCAATAAATACGATGCTTTACATGTTTCAACGAGAATATGCGTTTAAGGTGAAGAATAAAAATTTTTTATTGAGCTACAGATAAAATCAGTAGTCTTAATAAACATTAAATGAAATGCTTTAGATTGCGTGAGCATCAATTTCTAGTTGATAGCATACATCAATTCAATTGTTCTACAAAATATAGTATCTGATACACATGTAAATAAACGAAAAAAACGAAAATTTCAATTAAATAATAATAGAACTGTACTTCAGAAAGATCTTTTAACCTGCCTTTGAATTCTATTATAATCTGCATTAAAAGCATGTTATAACACAAATAATACAACCAAACATGATTCACAGTTCAACCATCATTATTATGGATATGAGAAGTCGCCATTAATTCCACGCAAAGTGTAAATTGTATGGAGGTGTATATAAGAATAAATTTACGTTAAAGTGACAAAGATCGAGGGTACATCTAAAAAGACAAATGCCCCAACCGGTGTTGCTGATATTCTGCGCCCGTTTTTCATCACGTTCAACAGTGTTCAGAAGGCAATGTATATAATAAAACACACATTATTCGGCCAAATTTTTTAAAGACCAATTTTTTTCGTTTTATAAACGCTCGGCTTGTCATTGTGCTATCTCAAGTAACTTTTGTATTTTTTACAATTCTTTTTATTCATATATAAAGAAACTTTTAACGACTTCTTGTTTCACTTTTGAAAAATTAGCAACGGGAAATTGTTTGCTTTACTGTTACTTCATCACTAAGCAATCACCGCTATTGTGTATAATATATACGTAATGCTGTGAAACTTACGTGCGTACCGCGCTCGCTTTCTCTCTCTCTCTCTCTCTCTCTCTCTCTCTCTCGTTCAATCTTACTTTTTTAATTTATAAATATTTACAGAAAGAAAACAAAAATATATAGTGTTTCGACTTTCTCCGACGCTATTCAAATATACGCTTCACCCACCCTTCAATCATTCTTATTTTTGCTCTCCGTTAAACGTTTAAAAGACTAATCTCTTCAAGTATCTTATTCTTAAAGCATATCCCCTTTTTAAAAAAAATTCCTCCTATCCAGTAAATATCATAAAACTCGTAATCTCTTAACTCACGTTGACATTCCCAACACTGAGTGTCGTCTTATAATACACGTGTTACTTTCGAAGAAACGTTTGCATGCCAAGCGTCTTTTAAATTTGCGCACAGTAGCCCTTTTTTAATGTTCTTTTGTTTATCTTTTTATAACAATCTAAGAATACTTTCACGCACCCCATGTTTACAAATGTCCGTATAAAAACTTCATCTTTTCCATTCGATTCTCTTTCTTAGATAGTTTCCTTTATACACGTTACAAAATTTTACAGTGTTTCTTTATTCGTTGATAAAATGCAATATTAAAAGATTAGTCTTTTTTGTCGCACCTCCTTAAATTTATTACAGATAGCGCAATTTTAAAAGACTGGCTCAACGAAGTATTGTGTATTATATAGTGTTAAAATTTCTAAAGAACATGTGATTCCAAAAAACAGGTTCGTGGCAACGTTTGTCAAGTGATATTATTCTTTTTTTTTGCTGAATTATCTTCTGTCGTTCATTTTTATCTGATAGGAGCCGCACATATATTACAACAATTCTTGCGGGAGTTTTTAGTCGCATTTGCAATCTTAAAAATCGCGCATGTTTTCCTTCCATTAACTATCTAGTTTTACAAGCTTTAGCATTAATATTATATTAATATTCGATACGATGAAGTTGACAATTAATGAAACCTGTATTTTCAACCGTGGCCTCGTATTAAATATCGGTAAGTAATAAGACACAGGGCTACTGTTTTTTCTGCTTTTCTTTACCTTTTCATTTTAAGTATTTCATCATAAAAAAAAACATTTTTCATCGTACTTATTTTTTCTCCGTGTTTCATTTTTCATCTCAGATTACTGTATAATTTTTTGTAACGCAATGTTTCGAATGAGTGCCGAGAATTTTTTTCTTAAATATTTTTGCATTTTGAAACCCACACGACATAAATTAAGGAAAGCGAAAAAGAGAAAGAATAAGGAAAAAAGTAAAGGACATTTATACGATTTTAGGCTCAGGTAGAGAGACACTAGTAAATTAGTTCAAAATTTTTTTCTAAGTTCAGTTGTATTGAACATTTTAAAATCTGAAACTTTTGACAAAGTATGACATTTACTTAATTAAAATTTTTTTATACGAATTTTACAAAAAATAGATTTGAGTATATTATCAGATATCAACAATAAATAATAAAGTAAAAATTTGAGCCACTGCCCAAACTAAAACGAATTAAGAAAAAAAAAAATTAGTATTAACTAATTCAATCAAAAGAAATTATATATGAAAAATACATAAAATGAATTTTTAGCATGGAAGAATCAGAAGGAAATTTGATGAAGGCGAATAAAAGAACAACGCGTAGACAGTTTTTATTATTTTTTTTTACGAAAAACGTCTATTAATTTTGAAGAATATATTTTACAACAAATCAATGATACTAGATGCTTTGCCATGATAAAACTATTTAAAACTCATTCTCTGATTCGCCGTAAATAATTGTTCCTTTTAATCTTAAAAATCACGTTAGTTGCAACAACAGAAAACGCTTTTTATTTTAAAATAAATTCATCACTTTTGTTTTTTCTTCTTATCTTTTGTATTCCAATAGTACGCGCACTTTATATCGCAACGTCCCTTGACCAAGCAAGCTCGTGAAAAATGAAGAAGATAAAAGCAAATATCTTATATTCATGACGTTACTTTTTTATCAATCATGTATAATTAATAGAATAAGTTTTTATTTCTTACTTTCATCTCTTCCGCATTTTTCACCTTGCTCACATTTTTATTTCCTTTATTTCTCGCGTGTGAAAATTAATAAATCCATAAGTAAATGTTATGCACTAATTATAATAATAATATAACAATAATGACGAAGTGTTCTAAACAGTGCTAGGACTAGTGCTAGTGGGTTGCTTTTTATTTTGTCTCTCTCTTGCTCTATTCCTCGACTTCTGATCGTTTTTCTCGCACTTTCATTCTCACTCTCGTTCTTAGTCTTTCTCTCGCTGATTCTTTCTCTCATCGCAGTAGACCGGGTAGAAGGGGTAGGGACTAAGGAATTAGAAGAAAAAATTTAAAAAGAAGGGAAAGAGAATTTAAGGACAATAGAACAATGTTAAAACGCGATCTCTTGCAATTCGTCGTCGTAATACAGTCAAGAGTGCGGAGGAAAATGAATGAATGAATGGGGTTCGAAGGAAAGGGGACGGGGAGAGGCCTCGTTAGTGCGGGGGTGGATCTGTCGACTGATTTCTACCGTCGACGGTTCTCACGGGTTTTCGGCGCGACGGGCCCGTGGTAACGCCTACGGGTCCAACACCGCCGCGAAGAAAAGCGCTCGTCGGTGGCGTAGCCATCTGTTCCCTGATTGTACCGGTACCGGTATTCCTTATTGGCAGTGGCTGCTGCAGTACCTGTAACAAATTAATAAATTAGTGCGAAACAAGTATTGTGATACAACAAAAAGCAAACACATTTAAATGAAATAATGTTATAAAAAAAAATATTTTTTTTACTTTTTTTTAACTAATATTAATATAAATGTAAACAAGTAAATATGGTATTTTTTTTCTATAAAATTATAAAAGCAAGCATAACATTTATGAATAAATTTAAACCGTCAATAAAAAGATCGTTTTTTATTTGGTTGTCTTTTTACTTTAGAGAAAACATTGTATAAAAATTATTTTGCAATTCTTTTGCAACACCTATTAATTTAACGTACTATTAATAATAACTGGTACTAGTTTCTAATAAATCTTCTAATTTTTAAGTTAAAGTAAATAATATTCTAAAAATTTAAAGAAAATATAATTAAAATAAAAATAAATAAAACTAAACATTTATAAGAAAATTTGGGAATATATATAGCAAGAAGCACAATATATGGTTGTGCAAATACTGAATAACATTTCTTAAAAAATATCAGTTCCCATTAAAAATGCAAGAATATGTATTATATTCTATAATAGAATAATTATTTAATTAATAATTTGACTTTTTGTGAATTTACATAAAGTTTTAATATATTATTTTATTAACTGTATATTATGAAACGAATGATTTAAAATCAATTTTCATTCAAATTTATTTGCAAGATATAAACGAACGTCTTTTAATGCGTTTAGTTAAAATTTGGAGCGCTATGCACTAGTTAAATCATCAACTTCAATATTCATTGTTTTTTTAATTTTAAAAAGCAAAATAATTTTTATTCAACATTATGAAAACATTTAACATTTAAGATACAGCATAAAATAATTTTTAATTATTTTTTATGCGTAATAATATAATATACATATATTTACCTGTTTAAACGAAGTTACTCTATTTAATTTATTTTAAATAGTTGCTGATTTGACTAGTTAAGCTCCTTGGCTTCCTAAAGAAGTACAACTATCTTAATTTTTTCTTCTTTTCTTTAAATGAATTGAGCACACGTTTGTTTACTTAATTAAGAAGATTTGCAAATTTTATTTAATTTTTTATAAAAATATAGAAATGTTTAATATTATGCGAAGATTTTTAATAAGAAGAGACTATAAATTGACTGATACTTATTCAATGATTTACTAAAAAAATAAGAAAGTAAAATTCAAATAAGTGTTACTTGCCAGTGGTTGAGGTATGACATGCATTAATGTCGATACGACTGGTTGGGCCGCAACCGAGTCGGGATTACAGTCGGGATTTGCAGTCGTCGATGCTGCGGCCTGATGCGCACTGTTTGCTTGCGTTGCAGTGTGTTGCTGTTTACTAAGCGCGGTGTTACTCTGCTGCTCCCTTTTACTGCTGTTTTCTTGAGTCGAAGAGGAACTGCCGCTGCCGGTCGCTTTCTTAACTGTGGAGTGTGGAGCTGCAGAGGAGGCCGTGGCACTCGGTGTTTCGGGACTGCTCATAGCTGTAGAAACACTAGAGGCAGGCGTTTGCACGCTAGAAGTAGGTTGCTGTTGAACCGTGGCTAGGTCTGGCAACGCCTCCACTAACGTGCTTACTACCAATTCCCGTGTAAACAGACTGCGATTTGCGCTTTCCCTTTCGATACTTTGTAACTGTGAATCGGATGGTGTGTTGGCTATGCATCTATTAAATTGAAAAATTTATTGGTGACTGTACTTAAAAAATATATTATTGAAGTATTTTAATAAATTTTAAGATTTAATAAATGTCCTTACCGAGGAAGAAGAAACGTTGAATTTTGAGAATTCGACGCTGAAACACTGGATGGATTAGTAGAACTAACAGCATTATTACTGCTGGCTGCATTGTTCGGCAAGACGTTAGACATAGTGCTTGCGTGATTTCCGTTAATGCTGGGGCCACCAGAACCGGAGCCGATCACTTGAGTTTGCCGCTTTGGCAGTCGTTCCAGTTGTTGTCTAGCAGCCTGTAAATAAAATAAGAAGATAATTGTTTATTTAATTTGTTTTAATATTTAGAAACACTATACATTTCTTGATTTAAGATATTTTACATACTACTTTTTATTTTTTATAATAAGTATAGTATTAAAGGAAATGTAAAATCTCATATGATTATATAATTCTAAACTACAACAGTATGAAACGTATATTGAATCGTTTGTCTATTTTCAACAACAAAATTAATAAGATAGAAGTTCCCCTACTCTCACTTGTTGACGTTCAAGCTGCAATTGCATTTGTAATTGTTGTAATTGTGATGGAGCATTTGAACTTTGCACTGCACTTCCACTACCACTGCTACTAGCCCCTGTTCTCCGAACTCCAGACAATTGTGAAAGTAATTCGGTTATTGGATCGATTCCATCTCTACTATTTGGGCTAAGTCCACCAGAGGAACTAAAATGCATATTGGACCTAAAATTTAAAAATTGAATGAAGAACATTTGTAGAATTCATATAAAATATAGATAAAATTATATAAATCAACAACTTACAAATCATTAAACAGTATTATAACACTGAATATACTGTTTTCATTTTTTGCAGTTACAGGCATTTATTAAAATTGATTAATAGTATAACTTTATTAAAAAGCAAAAAATATTCGATATCAACTTATCAAAATTTATTTACAGGTTAACAATAACTGTTGATTTGACAGGACTTAAAGTTTGAATTACCTGCGGGGTCTAGCTGAACTAACACCTCTTGATGAATGGGTTATCCGACGAATCCCATGTCGATTGGAAACTGATTCATCAAGAAAAGTTATTAAATCTCTTGGTCCACTTCGATGCTCCAAAGATAAATGGCCAGCAATATCATCCGTAACAACATTAGGTTCACCTCCAGGCAGATATGCACATATTGGGCAAATCTATTTGTAAATAAAAATGGATTAATAGAAAAAAGAAAATTTTTAATGCATCTTCTAACATTTTGAGGTTAGAAAGATAGAATTGATTCTTTTTTTTACAAGTAAGTTGAAAATTATTGTTTTATTTAATCAGATTTCTAAAATATTGTAAAATATTAAAAGTTGTTAACTTTCTTCTTTTAAACTATTCTTAATTTTTGTAAATCAATTATTTAATAAAAATAAATTTTAAGTGTTACATCATTGATAGTTGAGTTTTGATCTCTTAATTCAATAGTATTTATATTTGGTACGAAAAGTGATTAACAAGTAATAAATATGATTAAAATAATTAGTTCATAAATAAAGATTTTTTTTATTAATACTTTACATTTTTAGAACTGGTAAGACTACAAATCTATAAATATATATGTATATATGTTTCAATCAATAACTTTTACTTTGAGATCACTAAAGCAATCACTTTTGTAGAATTTTTTCTTACCAGGATAGTTTATTTTTTTTTACAAAGTAAGTATTTTGAATACTTTTGAAAACTAATAATTTTGGTTAAGTTCATATATTATATATCATTAGTAATGACATGCCAACAACTTTTGTTTTCCTTTAACCAATCTAACCAATTTTTTAAAGTAATTGTAACCAATCTAATCAATTTTTTTAAAGTAATTTTAATTGTTTAAATCAGAACTAAATTTAGAAATTAGAAAAATTGATTTACATTATTTTTAATTTTTCAGATTTGTTTTAAGATACTTTTATTCTAGAAGAATTTTTATACATTTATAGTATTATATTAATTTCCCTTTCAAATTTTGAATATATATTACAAGGACTTGTAGCCTAATAAATTGTATAATACCTTATTAATAGTATTATATTATAGTATTATTATAGTATTATATTAATTTCCCTTTTAAATTTTGAATATATATTACAAGGACTGTTAGCCTAATAAATTTTCTATTACCTTGTTAATAATTAAAATATCATACCACTTCAAATGAAGTATCAGGATGATCTGCAACAACATGCTCTTGCAATGTTGCTTCTGTGAATCCCATCCTTGAACAGTATGGACACGTCAATGATTGAGGTGTTTCAATGCTTACTCCCTCTCCACCATAATATAATTCTGACATACAAAATAATATTAATAGATATTAAAAATGAAAATATAATTTTAATATTTATTTAAACTTTAAAATATTACTCAAAAAATATTTTTACATTTTAGCAGTTTTAAGTTTTATACTTTTCCAAAAAATGTTCAAATCAGAATGGATTCCATCAAATTATTAAATCAATTGCTATTTAATGAAACAAAGGAAACAACAAAAGACTTGAGTTTCTAAAATAAGTATCTATATCTATATAATGTAAAATCCCCAGAGAAAGATGGATAAAGGCCAGAAAAACTCTGTCCATGGCGCAAATGTGCAAACATTGGACAAAAGCCAAAAAGGAAAATACTGAAAGAGCAAAAAGGAAAATGGATGAACAGTTTTTCCACGTAAGATATTAAAAATTTAAAGAGAACAACCATTCAATAAATAAAATTAGCAATTACAAATTCCTTAATTAATAGTGAATAATAAATGTAAACATTTCTAAACAATCATCGTTCAGATAAATGTTATAAGCCAGGCATTTGGCTAAAAAAAGAAAAGATTGGTTGAATATTTTGGTTGGATCGAACTTGTAAATTATACTCATAAACTTACCAAAATCTGATCTTGTAAGTATGCACTGCATGGGATGGTCAGCGAGATGGCGTGTAGTACTGGCGCCAGCTTCATAGCAACTGGCACATAAATCGTAGTCATAGCACAATAAACACTTGTATCTGCGACCCCGGAAATTTCCCTTTAAGCAGGAGTCACAGCTTACCCCTGAAAAGTAAACCAAATTAAGTTTGGCCATTGTCAGCATCATTTCTCAATGAGGCCACGGTCAGAGACTCAAAGAAGTAGAACACGAGGCTCATACTCCTTTAGTTCCCTAAAAGAGTTGCATCACCAGTGAACTAGACATCCCCTGTTCTAAAAAATTATTAATGGAAATAACCAGCAAAATATGGCAACTACTCAGAAGGAAAAAATTATTAAAAAGGAAAAAGAGGAATTAATTTTAATTTTCACTGATTTATTCCGTGCTGCCATCTGGTCTCTGACATTAGCCTGCATAAGGAGTAGCAGAGAGAACTAGCCAGCCCTCGTTATTCTTTCTCTTTCTAACTTATTACACATGTGTGCATACATGCAACGTACATCTCCTCAGCTTACAGCGAAAAAGTATAGTTGAATTTCGCTCGGCTCGTCATCCTTATGCGGGCTGACAAAAATGGAAAAACCATTGCAAGCGCAAAGCCAGCAGCTTTGGATTGAGAGCGAGAGAGAGAAAAAGAGGGAGGGTAAAGGAGCAAAAGCGAGAAAGAGATAGAGAAAGGCCACTACGTACCATCATGTCGACTCATTTTCTGTGTAGAATATCATATACGCTGGCGTTTCTGGTTGATGCACTCGGGGGCTCGTGCGGGTCCGCTACTTCGGTGCTCGTCACCTCGAGCTTGAGTACACAGAGCACACACGGACACAGGGCGGCCGGTAATATATCTACTATTCGTGTGCGTGCACGGGCTTTCCTCACTCTTCGAGAGTCTGCTTCTACTTAGCGGTCGCCGTCGTAGCCGTCGTCGTCGTCGCGCGAGACGCAGTCAAAAACATGGGAAAAAACTTCTCTCTCGCTAGTGGTGCGCTTGTGTGCGTGTGCGCGCGTGAACTGCTGCTGCTCTCCTCTCTCGCTTGTATCACCTAGGCGCGCGCTACTCTAGGAGAGAGAGAGGGAGTACGGTGTCCTTTCTTTCTCGCTTCGGGGTGTACTGCTCGAGTTTTCCTGGACGACGTCCTCCAGAACTGTTCCGTGCCCGGATGATCGCCAACGCGATGCGCGCTGTGTGTAAGTGTGTATGCGCAAACGGTAGGAACGTAGAATTTTCTCCGTATGGCTCTCTTGATTTCGATTATTGCGCTCCTTCCTCGACTAGCGGATCTTCCTGGAGCGACTGAGAGTAAGAGACGGTACGATGTGCGAATTCAAGAAGAGTGAGAGAGCGCGAATTAAAACCTGTAAAGAGAAACAGAGATAGGCTCACCGCGAGCATAGAGCGAAACGTGAAAACGTCATTGTAGAGAGCGAAGCGCCGAGCTTTTTTTTAGAATCTTAAACAAAATTGTTCTCGCAAAATGCACCTGGAAATTTGCCTTTTTGAGAAGTTTTACCAAGCTTGGTACATTCAGATAGATCTTTTTTAAAATGATTTGTAATTTTTATACCGCGTATTTAACGGGTTAAACTATCTGTTTTATCGATGGGACGATATATTAAACAATTTTTTAAATTAACTTAAATTAGGACATCGTTATAAGCGCTTTAATTATTTTACTTTGAAATTTCTTTATTGACACACTAAAATATAGAATTTCATTTGTACTAAACAAAATTACAGGTTACCTTTTTTACAATACCATACATTTTTATGAAAGTTCTATTTTTTAAATATTTTTTATATAAGATTATATAAGAATATTATTTTGATTTTCATCTTATGTATAAGAATACAATTTTCTTTTTTGCGTATTTAAAATTTAATGAAATATAATATAATTAATTGATTTTTTCAATATCTATAGTAATTCAGAGAAAATAAAATTTTTAAGTATCTATAGTATATATAGTTAACAATATACTGACACTTAGGGCGAGTCCAGACTGTTACCTTTCCCCTACCCATTACCCCTTACCCTACCCTGTCAGATTTTCTCAATTAGTGTTCAATCTTGAATGCTGCATGTTACATGGAAATTTCGACATTGAACGAGAGATTCGCATCTGGAACAAAATAATAATTAACAATAATAATAATA